>SMSR01009466.1:0-15229 GCA_019453355.1 Ceratina japonica | reverse complement strand
TAAAGGTCTGGCTACACTATCATGCTACGGACCGTTGCTGTGCTGGTCCACAGATTTTTCAAATTGAAATCGAAATATATAGAATTGTTTGTTTGATTTTAGCTGAGGGAACTATTGAAGAAAGTAGGAGAGAATAATTATACATATGCCACATTGACGGCAAGGTTGTATGTCATATGGGTTGAATTCTATGAGCCGATTGTAGATGAGTGGTTGGACGCTAACAGTCATTTATTCGAGTACACCAAAAACGTAACAATAAAGGAAAGGATACGCCACTTTAGCACAGTAGTCGCGGCATTCTTCCTTCTAGTCGCATGTTTAGGCATAGTTATGTATGAATAACCATTATTTATTATGGGAATTGACTGACACTTAGTTTTAATGAAATAGATGTCAATGCAATAGGAATTGAATGCAAACAAGCATTAAGAGTTTCAGAATTCATATATGAGAAGTGTACTTAAATTAATAGAAAAAACACGACAGAAATACGCAGGGCTCCAAGTGTGCCACTAAGTTTTATAAAATACGTACAACCAGTGTAAATAAATATTTTTACATCCTCTCAATGGAAGTATATACGGCAAAGAAGTAATGAAAGGAACAGTAACATGGTGAAATGCGTTAAAATAATTTCTAATTAAACACTTCACAGTAATTAGTTAAGAGAGAAATTTTAACTTTATATTTTAAGCTGAAAGACGTTTTTTCACAATGACTATTCATTTTAACGTTCACTTCAATTAAATTAAAACTGCAATATATTAGCATAAAATTAGTTCGTTTAATAACGCACAGACGGGAAATTTTGTAAAATTAATGTACAATAAGTGCCTTCAAACTTGACGGCAGTATGTACATAATGTCCAGAGCATTCTAACAGATTTTACTATTTTCGGTTTGATGCGACTATTTTAACGCGTACAGATTCTAAGTGAATATTTTTATATCCTGTTGATGAACGTATGTACAGCAGAGAAGTAATAAAAGAAACTATAACGTTGTCAAATGCGTTTAAATTATCCCTACCGGTTAAACACTATTTACAGTAATTTGTGAGAGCGAAACAAAAAATTCTTTATATTTTAAGCTGGCAAACAATCATGTTTAACCCTTGTTGTACACACTGGGGTGTAATACACCCCACGGCTATATTTCATCAATTTTAAGTATCTAACTATTTTAATTTTCTTAACATACTTAATCTAATTTCTTGAGTATGTAACCAATACTACATTCAAAAGTACACTTTCAAGTGTAGGAAGATCAAGGAGAACCTGGAGTCTATGTACTTAGGTAACTTTATTTCTCTCGAATAGATCCTCTCGCGTTCACAATATTTTCGCTTCTTTAATTCTCATTCTTCCTCATCACTCTCTCATCGTTAGCATTCTCTCTCTCTCTCATACTCGCACTTTCTCACTCCTCTCGCACGCACCTGCCAATCACGCTATTCCATTTGGACACTCTCATCCATCACCCACTCCGATTCGCAAATTCACACGCATTCAGTCTCACACACACCCTCGCGTCGACAGTCGCGGTCGGCGCCGTTTTCGAAATGCCACAATCGGCCATTCCTGCAATTCCGTCGCCCACGACGGCGCATTACATTTGATTTTCCGTCGATAGTACATTTCGCGGCTTACAATCTATCTCATATTTCATTCCCATTTTCATATAATACACATACATGCCCTGCACCACACAAATATTTACATTTCACACGATAAATACTAAGTATCCCTACTGGACTACTCGTCGGTAGTAACATTAGGTTTGTTTCGAGTGCGTGTCGTTGGACGATTTTGATAATCCCTTAGACTGGAAACGTATTTTAGTCGATCAGCAGCCCATATCCCGCTGTACGCCTTTTGACTCTGTTTCTCCCCTTCTATGTCCTGCACGACATATCGGTCATTCCCTAACACCTGAGTTATTTCGTATGGACCTCGGTGTTTCGGTTGCAGTTTCCTGCTTTCTCCGGTTGCAATCGGCTCTGCTCTTACTAGCACTAAATCGCCTACTTCGAACTGCCGCGCGCTAACCCTTCCCTTATCAAATTGCTTACGCTGATGTTAGTCCCAACAGTTCCGACTCGGAGTCCAAGTCAACCGAGCGCTCTCATTGGACCGTGGTTTTTGTTAATAACTCGATAACCAAGTACCATTTCGTATTTTGCCAAAGGAAATTGTTGTTCAGTAAGACCCTCCCAATCTGTCATTTTCGGCTCCTACAATCTTTCTGGGACACCCTGTATGTATGTTACCATAAAGTGATATAAAAATGAATAGAAATCGTGGTGTGAACAAAAATGGGAACATTCATCTTCATTCTTGATCTTCCTTAACTATCAATTCAAAGTGTTTGATGGATACATAATTTAAATTAGGTTTCCATTTCATTTTAATGAATTTAAATGATTTAGCTAGTGAATTACGTACACAATGGCAATGAATATTCGGACACTTTTCAAAACAGAAGAATTTTTTTAATGCTCGCAACTAAACAACTTAAGGTTAAGCTATACAATTTGTGCAAAAAATTATACGTCTTATAATTATGCTATGGGTGAATTTTAGGTGAAATATGATAAAATACTTATTAATATTGTTTAACTATTATTTTCTTATGTATTCTGAAAATTTATTCTATTATTGCATCTAATTTTCAACTGTATCAGAGCTTTTGCATGCGTCAATCGTGGATTTATAGCAATATTTCTTTTATTTTAAGTGTTAATTATTATTATTGATGAAATATGTTCTTAATATTTTTATTTTCATTTTATTTGCCCAGTCCATACATACATATTTCTATAATATATTTTTCTTCAGATACATGTATATATTTTTACAGGACAATCTCAATTTAATTCGTATATGTCTGATTAGCTGTCTATTTATTATAAATAATTTCGTGCATTCTCAATATCCAGTCTTATTTGTTCCACGAGCTAGAACTATTGTCTTTTCATGGATTTAAGGCTTTCACGGTCATTGTTTACTCTGATAGCATTCATTTTCCGGATTGAATCGACCCAATCCGGTCTTTCAATCGTCCCAAAAAAATGGAGACATTTAGTCGGCTTCACTTAGGTAAACCATCCTATAGAATTGTATGTTACAATTGGAAGCACAGGTATTGCGACGTAGCCAAGTAATTACAGTTTAGAGTTTAGTTGATGGAATAATTAATACAACAATTTGTATAACGTTTAATCTTTTAATTAATAACATAAATAATACAGTGTTTTATTATATTCTGGTCAATTTTGTGGTTAACATTCACATTTCGCCTTGTTCGCTTCGGTGTCTTCCCCTACAAGATGAGATAAAGGATGCCGATTTCAGCTCTCTAACAAATTGTACGAAGCCGCCTTCGAATCTAAAAAAATTTAATTTGGGTATTTCCATAAAATATACATTAAAAAATAATGACTTTGGCCATGCATGGAATCTGACCTTTAGGTTCGAAATCAACTCTAATTACTCTTTGACCGTCGATGCTCGACGAACTACGTTTATCTGGCTACATCTGATTGGTCATTTTGTCGAGTTGAGTTTAAATTTATTAAAAAACAAATGCCACCTTCCTGTGTAAATTATGGGTCCCAAATTCCACTGATTAGGCAAGTTTTAAAGAAAATCTACAAATTGTGGACACTGAGGAGTCGAAATTAAAATGGTCCGCGAGGTCCCATAAGGCTGTCAATATTTAGTATCGTCTCCTCGGTAGTGTTAGTAATCTCTCTTCGGTGGTAATTAGAAAGAATCGTCATATACTATGCCGCTAGATGAAGTGAATAAATTCGAGTGCCTTTTTATAGCGAAAAATATAAAAATCGGCACAGAGATGAAACGTGTTAAAGTGTCCTGGGATAAGTAAGAACTTTTATTTTACGATTGTAGGTCATGAATCAAGATACAATCCTCGAGCATGTTCAGTTTTTCTAACAAATTACATAAGTAAGAACTTTTATTTTGGGATTGTAGGTCATGAATCAAGATACTACCTTTGAGCATGCTCAGTTTTTTCTAAAAAGTTACATAATAAAGAAAGAAT
This sequence comes from Ceratina japonica, assembly GCA_019453355.1. Classification (NCBI taxonomy): domain Eukaryota; kingdom Metazoa; phylum Arthropoda; class Insecta; order Hymenoptera; family Apidae; genus Ceratina; species Ceratina japonica. The sequence goes on along the minus strand of SMSR01009466.1, from coordinate 11,161 downwards.
TTCATACAATAATCTCTTTTTCATCAGACTTTTCATGTGGTCTTCTTAAGAAATTTAGAGATTGAGCGGAACCTTCTTGACAGGCGGGAATTCAAGAGCGTACGGTGTTTCACTTCCCTCGCAGACCCAGACGGATCCATTCTCTCCTTTCTGGATAAGATTCATCATGGCCTCTCCAACAACCTCTGGCCTGTTAGCGCAAAATAAAAAAGTTGAAACAATATTTTTTTATAATACGTTCCTTTCTCGGTCATTCAGCAATCAAGCTGCTGCACGAATTATACTAAACTTCAAATTATTTCAGAAAGGTTTAGGATTTGATGGCTCAGATTTCTATTCATCTTTTGCTTTCCTACTTTGAGTACAATTTTTAGATTGTCCTTTGGTTCGTCTGGAACCGATTGTCGATCAGCAGCATGAGGACGAAATGAAATGAATTAAATTAATTCTCACGGCTGTGAAGGCAGCCTGCTAAGCGACTGTTTAACATCCTCAGGCTTGACGAAGTCAAAAACAGTGTTTTCGAGTTCTATAAGCAAGTTGGTCGCCGTGACACCTGGGCACATGACAAGAATGCGAACTCCGGTGCGATCGTAGTGAGCCTGAGGTGACAAGAATAATATCATGACAATATTTTCAAAAAGGAAAGTGAAACCATGGCAATAAACCGGTCCTTAGGATTATTAGGATATTGCGATTCGATGAAAGTATGTTTACATGTAGACATCGACTGAATGCCATAACGGTCCATTTACTGGCACAGTACGCCGGTACAGTCGGGGTGATATGGTAACCGACGATCGATGAGATGTTCACAATAATTCCACCTTTTCCGCCTTTGTGTTTGCCCATGAGTTCTATGGCGAGCAACGAGCTTTGGATTAAACCAGTCTAAAATTTAAATAATTAATTGCTCGATTATTTCGTTCGATTCGTTCGCATAATATTTAATTTCACAATAAATGAAATATGAATAGTTTACTGTCTAATATTAATAAATATCGTTAGCTAAACAATTAACAATTTTGATGTACTTGACTTTTTTATGATTATCATTGAGTGTCTCACTCGTTTATTTGATATCAATGTGCAAGGTCATAACTTCTTGAGCAAACATATCATCGATATTATGATACGTTTATGATTATGATTACGATAATAACACGTGATATCGTTATGTAATAGGAATTTAAAATCGAAATAAATTTTGTTGAACTCTGCTATAATATCATTTTTACATAAATATGAAGCATTAAAATAGATGAAATATCGCGTTTATTATTTCGCAAATATACTTACGACGTTAACATTAATAGTTTGCTGCCACTTAGTATCGTTACATATACCAGCATTGTTAATAACAATATCCAGGCCGTTCCACGCGTTCCAGACCTTCCTGAATGTTTCTACAAAAATAAAAAAATTAAAAATCGAACTAACTTTTCATTTATTTCAATTGACGTTGATTTTTCGTTATGAACAAAAGTGACGTGCCTGTCAGTTGTTGGACGTTGCTGACGTCGCAGGGACAGAATATTGCTTTTCCCTTGCCGAATTCTTTTTCCAAATTCGCCGCCGTCGTTTCTCCAGGGGAGCTCTTCAAGTCCAGGATAGCAACAGCCTAACAGATCGAACTATGTCAACATTTATGACATTACAATCGGGATATCTATAATGCTAAGGCAAACTTACCATTGCTCCGTTTTTCAACAGTTTCTGAACATATTCCAAACCGAGCCCGCTGGCTCCTCCGGTGACCAAAGCAGTCTTGTTCTTAATGTTGTCCATGATCTAAATTCAAATTCGATTGAAGATAAACAAGCAAAAACGAGATGAAAAACATAGAATCTTCAAGTGCTATTTGTTAAATTAAGTAAAAATGATTATAATTACTTTGTTATAATAAATATTTTATAAATCAATTAATTAAATAAAAATTGTATTAGAAGAAAATGAAGAGTACAACGAATTTCTTTTCGAAACACTTACCAAGCTTCTTGTAAAGTGCGGCTTGGATTTTCAAACGGATCTCTCCTTATCGCCGGGCGAATATTAAGCGAATGCTCGTCGAATGTTGGATACAGGCAGAGCCATACGCAAACACACGTGTACATTCAAACAGACGTGATATGCTGTTATCTGGCATAGATTTATTACTATTCATTAATTTTGTCGCAGTAGGAGACGTACTGATAAGTTGGAGCTGGCTAATTATACAAACTGACTACATCCATTCATTCGGATAATTTCGAAACACAATAACATTTTGTGTATTTTTTTTTATCTTCCGTGTAATTTTAGAAAGCTTAATTCACTATAAAATGTCTAACAAAAAATGTAAAAAGATTGTATCGTTGATCGTGTTCATTGAAATTGCGAAGAAATAGTAAAGAACATGGTTTACAAATTCTTTATTAGGGTCTGTAATACAAATTGCAAGTGTTTCATTTGTAAATCTAAGTAAATTATATGCATGTACAAAGTTTCATCAAAATCGATCAATATTGCTATGCGCTATAAGCGATTAGAAATTTAAAAAATCGCAATTCTTCATTACATTCGATCTACGACTGAGATAAACAGAAAAATTCTTACATGTTTTGATATAACTATCTTATGGTTTCACGGATTTTTATGAAACTTTACAAATTCATGTAACAAATTTAAATCTACAAACTGGACGTTCGAAACTTTTACTAGAGTATCCAATAAAAAAGTTAAACGTCATCATCTTTTCTTTTTTCTTCGAAATTTTGACGAATAGTAATTTATTTTTCCTAACGTCGTCCGTAAAATATGACGTTATCGCACGCATTCAGAGCGTGCATAAAATAAATTTAGCGTGCGTAAAATACTCTGCATTGAATTTTACGCACTCGTTAGGAAAAATAGTATACGTAACGAATGCGCAAAATAGGTGATCACTCGTCTCAATTATCGCCCTCGCGTCGCGCGGGCGACAACACCGACTCGTGCGGTAATCAGCTATTTTACGCACTCGTTACGTAATGTACTATTATTCACGGTTTACCTATAATAGCCACTTTATTCCCTCAAAAGCGGGACAAAAGTGGCTCTTTTCTCACGCATATACTTTATTCCCGCAAAATGAGGAAATAAAGTACTTTATTCCCTCATATGCGGGAAATAATAAAAGTACTCTGTCTCCCTCATATGCCGGAATAAAATACTTTTCTTCTGCATATGCGTTATTTATTTTAAAAACTTGTAAAAATTTTAATAGCCAAACACGTTCAGAGACATTTACATTTGAAATATTGGATATATTTTCAGTCGATTCTAATGATACCACTTCTGGTTTTGATCTCTTTGGTACTGAACGATGGTTGAGTATACGTCCCACTTTCCCAGACAATAAACTGGCTATACAGATAAGCCGTGAATAAAGTCCTATATGCAACACGGGAGTAAAGTCGATCATTCCCTTGGGTGAAACTCACACGCAGGAATAATCGACGACTTTACTCCCTTGGTGCATAATGTACCATTAATTGTTTGTTACACATTACATTGTAAACTAAGCCTTATAAAACCTCACAAAAAAATTTAGTTGGCTCAATATTAAAGTACGCAGGGTTATACGCAGTTAAGAGGATGAAGAAATGTGGTTTTTCAAGAATTTTTTGTGGAGAGACGTTTTAATTTATTAATATCAAACTTCTTCTACATATTGTAGCAGTCTTTGACTGCATTCTGAATCCTTTTTTGTGTAAAAATAATAACAACTGAAGCCTGTATAGCCAATCTCCGGGAGAAGGTTTAAAAAAACACCTTTTGCGGTGAGCACGATATCTCGGACTGGGTTATTCGAAATAAAAAAAACNATATGCGTTATTTATTTTAAAAACTTGTAAAAATTTTAATAGCCAAACACGTTCAGAGACATTTACATTTGAAATATTGGATATATTTTCAGTCGATTCTAATGATACCACTTCTGGTTTTGATCTCTTTGGTACTGAACGATGGTTGAGTATACGTCCCACTTTCCCAGACAATAAACTGGCTATACAGATAAGCCGTGAATAAAGTTCTATATGCAACACGGGAGTAAAGTCGATCATTCCCTTGGGTGAAACCCACACGCAGGAATAATCGACGACTTTACTCCCTTGGTGCATAATGTACCATTGATTGTTTGTTACACATTACATTGTAAACTAAGCCTTTTAAAAGCTCACAAAAAAATTAAGTTAGTTGGCTCAATATTAAAGTACTCAGGGTTATACGCAGTTAAGAGGATGAAGAAATGTGGTTTTTCAAGAATTTTTTGTGGAGAGTCGTTTTAATTTATTAATATCAAACTTCTTCTACATATTGTAGTAGTCTTTGACTGCATTCTGAATCTTTTTTTGTGTAAAAATAATAACAACTGAAGGCTGTATAGCCAATCTCCGGGAGAAGGTTTAAAAAAACACCTTTTGCGGTGAGCACGATATCTCGGACTGGGTTATTCGAAATAAAAAAAACATTTTTTCGTTAATATTAGGACCTTGAATAAGTTCTCGCTGTTTCTTCAAAGTTGACAGTAGCAGTACCCCGTTCGTGGAATTTCGAATGGTAACATATATACAAGGCAGTAGTGTATCTAACCTTAAATTTCAGTGTATAGTAGTTCAGTTTAGTGTAAACAAAGTAATTTTTTCTTAGTTCTGAAAATGTCTACTTTTATGCCAAATAAAGTGTATTTGCGGGGAATTTTATTGCACTACTTTATTCAAAAGAAATCTGTAACTGAAGCACATAGAATTCTTGTTGAGACTTATGGTGACAACGCTTTGTCGGATACGACATGCAGACACTGGTTTCGACGCTTCGAAAATAATGATTTTGAACTTGAGTATAAAGAACGTTCTGGCGCACCGAAAAAATTTGAAGACGAAAAGTTGAAGGAATTACTCGATCAAGACCGATGTCAGACGCTAGCAGAACTTGGAAAACATTACAAGTAGATGAGTCTTTGAATGAAATGTTTTTGTTCCTTATAATTTAAATAAAGCTTTTATTTTGTAAAAGAAACAGCGAGAACTTATTCAAGGCCCTAATATATGATATTATCCCGTGTTTTATCGTTCGGTTTAGAAAAATATTGATTTTTAACAAAATGGCGGCTTCTTAAAGTAAAAATGTCTATATTTCACGAAAATTTTGTCAGTAAATTGTTTGAAAAACGGTAAATATTTGTTGGAAAGGCAAAATCCACAATCAACTACTAAAAAATATATCTATAAAGCACGTGTAAAAATTTGAGACCGATCGGTTGTGCCGCATTTGAAAAATCTTCCTCACCGTCTTTGAAAACATAGTTTCGGGATAAAAGAATTCAAAATTTCAGAATCATTTTACATACCGCGGAGAGATTACTAAAGAGAGGCAGCGCCTGTGTTAAAGCGCAACCCTAGAAAAGGGCACAAGGGACCCAGAAATATTTTTTGAACTGGACCGACGGTAGTTTTGCTTTGTGTTTGTATTTCTAGAGGAAGCGTTTCTTAGATGGGGACACTGATGTGCCGGTACAGAGAGGAAATGAGAGTGCTCACGGCTCAGGTTTCGGTGTGCCCGATTCGACGATGCTGCCAAAGCTAAATCTGCCACGCCCGTTTCCATTTTCTGCAATATCACCGAGGAGAGATTACTATCTCTCCTCGGTGCTAGCTATTACCAGTAACGCAAGTAGTGCCCTGTGGCGCCTTAATACAAGTTGTTGCTCACTCAACTGTGGTAAACCTATCGACGTGCGATAACTTTACTTCTCAACAGAGAATTACACTAAACGCCGATAGTAATCTCTCCTCGGTGCACTAAATCAGCTGAAATTACTGGTATAAACTACTTACATTCAATTTAGTCACTATACATATGAATTATGCATGTTCTGTCATTCATAAAATTTTAAAAGTACAGGAATTGATGAACAATTAATAAAAAGATTTTATTATATTTTAATTACCATCTCTTGTGGGCATGAAATTAATTACGAAAAACTAAAAAATACTGTACGGAGACGGCAAACTTGTACGTTAATTTATACCGATGGTATTATATGCCGCCTACAGTACATATAGTACTGATACATGGGCCCTCAGTTGTGCAGAATTGCATTCTACCAACAGGAACCTTTACTGAGGAGGTATTAGAAAGCTGCCATAAGATTTGCAAACTGTACACAAGAAGTTTCAGCCAAAAAATTTCCAGAAAGAAAACCAACGAAGATATATTTCAAAGATTATTATTATGTTCCGACCCATACATATCCTTATCAGAAGCAATACGAAAATCGAAGAAAAAAGAAATTCCTGCGGTCGTACTTAATATGATACTCAACGTTGAAGACGACTCAAGTTAGGCAAATGTAGATTGCAATTCATCTGATTCATCAGAATCGTGAGATGAACTCTTAATTTTACATTTGGAAAATACGATGAAATGTTTTTTTTATTTATTTTACGCAATAATAAAAATCTGTAGTCCATATTTGAGCTCAGTTGGACATTTTTTTCATATTTATGACCAATACTTTGAATCTGTTCTTTCGTTTTTCTCGATTTCAATTTTAAATTTGAATTCAGCGACCTTGAAAACCCCCTATATATCAAATTTAGGCTGAATTTTACATATGTATGACATGTGCAAATTCTATTTTGGATCCGCCACTTTGTTTTTCGTAATTTCGACTTCAGATTCGACCTCAGCGACCTTGAAAACCATGATATACCAAATGTCATGAAAATCAAAGATGATCTTCCTATTTTAGCCAACTTTTTCGCTATCCGGACCACTGTGCGACGTCGATTGATGGGATTAAGAAACTCAAGCATATTTCGATAACAGCTCCACCATAGTAACATTATAAAGCAAGGACATCTGTAGATGTATGATTAGTCGTATTTCGCCCGGTGAAGTGTAAATACATCCTTGTTACGGTTGCCGAATTTCACTCTTCATCCGTTCGCAAGGTACATTATCAAGTCAATTATTATACTTCGAACGATTTCAAAAGGTAATCGAGTAAAACGAAAACGAGATCGAATTCATAAACCCGCGATTCTCCGACCAATACTAGTTGTTAGTTACAATTGTGCCCATAATTATGAAAGTGGTCTAAGTCAAAATTAAAAAAAAAGAAAGAGTTTATCAGTTATTTCACACCACATAAAGGTCTGGCTACATTATCATGCTACTGATCAGCTCAGCAATGGTTCGTACGGTCTGTGGACCTCCAAAATCAGTGTCGTAGCCTTAGGGATAGGGTATAGGGAGTCATGGTCGCCTTGCTTCCCGTACAGACGGTTGCTGTGCTGGTTCGTAGCATGATAGCGTAGCCAGAGCTTTATGAATCTGGTGTGAAATAACTGATAAACTCATTTTTCAAAGAATTTTGACTTAGACCACTTTCATAATTATGGGCACAATTACTATTTTTTAACTCGGTACTGGTAAATACTTGCAAGTTATACGTATAACAATTAAAGTGATAAAAGTCGGACGTTTATCGCAGGACGCGAACGGTTCCTCGTTTGTATTTATTCGTTTGAATTTATATTTAGAACGCGGCGACCGCTTATGTACCACTGAAAGTAAGTTAGTAAATATCGTTTGCCCACCGATCTGAGGTATTAAAAGGTGAAGCGTTCCCGGCAAGTAAGGGAAACATCCCTATACCCATATAAGATTTGGGTACTTCAACTTTTCATATTTAATATTATAATTTTATTTGGAGCGGCATAAAACTCTTTTATATATAAGTGCATACATTATAAACAACACAATTTAAGAAAAAGTATTATGTTAAGCTATAATTGATTTATAAAATCCATTTGCAGAGAAAAACTTATTTATCCTTGTACCCGAACGCTCGAAAGACTCATGTCCCAATTGTTTTTGTCCCATTTTTGCATTCCATTACTTAAACACATTTTTCATATCAGTTAAAAGTTGTGTTATTTAAAAAATTCCGATAATTTAATTAATACAAATTTAAATTATGTTTGTTTGCAATAGATTTGGTAAAAATATGTTACATCTATTTTTCTGAAATAATAAAATTTTATCAAATAACTAAAAGATGTATAATATAAAAATTAAGTTTATAATTTAAAAAATGATGCAAACAAATGAAATCACATCCTTTCTATTTACTTATCTTCGCAGTTCCTTCTTTCAGTTATTTTTTTAATCATTTTTCTGCCTTTTGTTTAATTTTCTTTTGTTCTTTAATGAGTTCTCGTTTTTCTATTTCCTCTTTATTGGCTTATCGTAGGCCAATTCTTCTCTTCTTCTTTTTGTACTTTCTTCCTTTTGTTACACTGACACGATACTTGATTTATGAAAAGCAAATGAAAATGTTAACACTTCCGAAATAATGTGCAAATAATTCTTAGGTTATGTTCCTTTAAAATAAATTTCTCATGCTTACCTTCGACATACTATGCTTTTGCATGAAAGGTATCATTTTTGTACATTTAATTTAATTTGTTGGTAAAATTAACGATTAGAAATATAAAGAATGAGCTAGGCGAGAAGGAACAATCTAAAACTCAGTAAAGCCAAATGATTTAATCATAGTTGTTCGAGTAAAGGGTCATACAAACACGGCAATTTATAAAATTTATTTATTATTATCACAAATATTTTTATGAATTTAATACTGGAAATTTTGTTTTAAGACTATCGACAGTAACAAAAATTAATTTTGAATGCAATATTGTTATATATTTCCAAATATATATATTTTTTATATATTATATATTTTTGTGTATGCAATCGGCTTTCTCTTGTCGAAAGTGCTTTAGTGTCGCTAGAATAGTGTACACATTTTATTTATTATCAATTAAGCATTATCGTTATAATTTTTAAGTATGAGTAGAGGGTCGTGCGCGCGTAAGCCTACCTGTGTGTGTGCATACTTATACTTAAAAATTATAACGATAATGCTTAATTGACAATAAATAAAATGTGTTCATTTGTTCGAGTATTGGGTACTGTTCGGAGATAGGGACGTATCCCTTAAGGGGTTATATCCCACTTATGCTCCAAGAAACAAGGCTTTTTTAATTATTTCTTTTAAAGGACATTTGAGATTAAAGGTATATGAATAATATGCATTGGATTAAGCAACTCATGAAGAAGAGATAAAAATTTTTTATTGATATTTTTCTTACAAAATGGCGGCTGTGCAGTGATTACCGTGAACCGCTTTTTCAAAAAGTGGCGAGCAGTAGAAGTCTCGTCCAACTCCACCTATAACAAAAAAAAATTTTCACTATCTACATGAGTTTTGCTAGTGAAGTACACATGATTATGTTTTTAGAATTCTTTTCGCGAAATGGCGATTGTTTTAACAAAAAATTATTAAGGTTTATTTTTATTTTTACTTTTATTATATATATTATATAATAGTTAATTATAAGGTTATTAAGGGTATTAAGGTGGGACCTCGATTATTGATGTGTTAGTAACTATGTGTGTGTAGTGTATACGTAAACATGTTTTTCTCGACGTTTTACACCTTTATTACGCTAAAATAAGAGTTATTTAGAGTCAGAAACGAAAGTGCAGACCTTAAACTATTGCGGTTGGGTCATATTATTGTGGAATATGCACTACATAATGAAAAAAACGTAATTTAATGCATTCCTTGCTGCATTGTAAACAAAGCTAACTTCACAAACTACCCGCCAAAATATTCTTTTTGGTATACTAGACCGTAAAATTCGATTTTGCGGCCGCATTTCCGGACGTAAAATGCAATTTCACGTACTTACGTACGTAAAATCAAATTTTACTACAGTATAGTATAACAAAAACTGATGTTTGTCACACGGACGTAAAGTTTCACGGCCTAGTGACAAAAATAACTATTCGATGACAATCTTTGATAAATTTACAGAATATATAGTGCACAATACATAATTCCACTATAATATGACTCAACCGCAATAGTTTAAGGTCTGCACTTTCGTTTCTGACTCGAAATAACTTTTATTTTAGCGTAATAAAGACGTAAAACGTCGAGAAGAAACACGTATAATGTTTAACCCGGACCTTTAGCTTGCGACGTCTGTATCGATTTTTCATTACGGTAATTACTTTTGACTATTGCAGTGTCGTTAATTCGTACTCGTAACTGGTATCTGTAACCGGATAATAGTAACTGTAATATCGATTTTTGTTATTTTAATTTTTATTGGAAACATGTGAGTAGCCGACTTCGGCGTTGCCGATATATCGAGATCGGATCAATTCGGCAAAACTCGACCAAGCTCGTGCATCGTTTCTGGTTGCTCAATCGTCGATTCAATTTTTGTAGAATTACTTGGAGTCCGATGATCGACTAGGAACGGGCATTTGATGAAACTTGCAGCACTCAAAGATGTCGTATCCATGTTTTATTTGGCAAAGCAGAAGCGCGCAATTCTCAATATTTTCTGAGACAATTGTATTTGAAAATTGCTGTGCTTTATGAACGGTTCATGTTAACCACTAAAACAGCAAGTTGAATAGCCGAATGGCAACGTACAAGACTGGTGATCCGCAAGATTGTTGGTTAAAATATCCACATGGATATTTTTTTCATTCTTATTTTATGAAAATTTTTTTTTTAAACCGTGTAAAATTTATGAAATGTGCGTCGATTAAATTCTTATTTTTTAATTGGAAATGCATTGATAAACGGCAGATGATTCATCTAGATAGACAGAGATGATAGGGTAAATGTGCCAATTACTGCAAATTTTTATGCAAGGTAAAATTGAACGCGAAAATCAACTATTTCAGTACAAGATTCAAGTTAAATTATTTTTTTAATAAGTTTTATTATGTTATAAATATGTAAAAAAAACAATTATATCTCAAGAAAACGTATGCATTAAAGTAAATAAGTCATTTTTATAAGGTGATGAAATGCAGGTATTACTGCGAGTATAAGGAAATTACTGAGAGTCAAATACTGCGGGAACCCTAATTACTGCGATCCAAATACTGAAAATGTCGAAATAATTTCATCGCTTTTTATTAAATATTTTTTAATAAAATATTATTCAATTGACACACCTACCCTAGATATTCTATCCATGTAGGCTCGCTTGGAAGCGAAAAACTCAACGATACCGACGAACATAAATACGAGAGAACACGTATT
>SMSR01009465.1:0-11630 GCA_019453355.1 Ceratina japonica | reverse complement strand
GTATCAAACGTAATTCCCTGCGGACTACCTGCCGCGCAGCGTCGAGGAGTTGCTAGGGTACGCTTTTTTTAACGACCGGTCCCGTAAGGTTCAGGTCAAGTCGTCCGTAACTTTGGAACATCGTGAGCTACGATGCTTCCCGACCGGAACCACGTGAAAATCTCGATCAATGCCCGCTCTGAGATCAATTTCCTCGATGCCGTTGCACCACGTGGGAGAACCTAAACTCTGAACCCACGTGTTTACCCACCGCCTGCCAATCAGTTCGCGAGCTGCCTCGGAGGGGAACACCAGTCGAGTCTTAGATACATGATTGGTCATCTGGCCGTACCCACGGGGAAGAGCGAAGAGCGAGTGGGGGCGGCAGAGGGGAATATGCGCCACCACTCGACAAATGGTTCACCGGCCTGTGCCATTCGTTCGTTCGACGCAGCGAAGATCGGCAATTGATCGGCGGGCGGCGGATAACACGGGAACCGATTTTATATGAGTATCAAATCTCCGTCCCACAGAGAGTGTACATTGTGCGGAAGATGCATACAATACGATGGGCGGAACAAGCGGCATGGGCGACTTGTTAGAGGAGAACACGCTGCGTAGTGTTCTCTCCCTTTCTCTCGTATCGTCTTCGTGCGCAGCGACACTAAAATCGGCTACTGACTTACGAGAGGCGTGACCGCGGAACCCGCAAAATTTACAATCCCCGCGATTTTTACAATCTCGAAAACTGATTTTTACGACTCGAGATGCGCAGTCGCTACGTTAGCGGGGCCCATTTGTTCCATAGAAATGGCTGACACTGCTAATGGCGGATACTTCTTCCATTTTCCGTCACAGAGTACCGAAGAATATCTATTAAACGCCATATTCGTCTCTTGTTAGTTTTATTTATTTCTAATCTGCATTGATAGATAATTTTTAAGTGTTAAAGTCGTATTAAAATTAAATTGGGAAATCAGTATTCAATAAAAAATACCCATCGTAAATTGCGTGATTTTTTTCGGCACACGTAATTGTCCATCGGAGCAAACAATTTGTAAGGACTTAGGAGTACAAGCATGGTGAATCGGCCCCGGAAAGGGCCAAAATTTTGTTGAAATTGTATCTGCCTGTAATGTCGGTAAGTTATGACATCATCAGCAGATAACAAATTTTTGCTTTTCTATTTGCAAATATCTCGTTAAATACAATATTTACGATAGGAGCAAATTTAGATTCCGAGTAACCAAATTGGGAGCAATTTTGTAAGACAAAAATTATTAACAAAACGTTAATATTCCGCGCCAACTACATTATAGTCTTTCAAACCTGTATTGCATATTTTCACGGTTGTGACTAACGTTGGTAACATAGGAAATGACATCTAGATGGTAAAACATTTGTATTCAAGTTGATTAAAAAAGTAGGAAGCAATAAAATTTCTCTTTTTACAGCTGTGTTTTAGTGCATTTTACCCCAAAAATATATTTTTGGACTGGACCGACGGTAGTTTTGCGTTGTGTTTCTTATTTCTCGGGCCGGCGTTTCTTAGATGGGGACACTGAGGTGTCGGGGTATTAAACCGGGATCTCTCGGCTCGCGGTCATTTAAAAATCGCCAGACTTTTCGGCAACTCAATTAAAACGTAAGCGTTACACTATGTCTGCATCTGGAGTGCTTGTTTTAACGCGTAATTGTCTACATCCCAAGCGCCGAAATCGTAAGATCTAATTTCCATTTTAAATGATTGGTTACAGATAGAAATGGGGAGCCTTGCGAGCGGGACATCGGAGGTGCGTCCGAGGGTGGTTCCGACAGACGACGAACCGGCAGATTGCGAACATGGAAGACTAGTGCCGGAATGCGAACACGGAACACCCACGTTACGGGTGCGACGTCCTCACGGACCCCCGGACACTCTCCTCACGTACAGGTGCAGATGCGGACTGCCCTACGTGTTTTGCGTGCCCTTGGATGAACTGCGCGACCATTACGGCCGTCCCTTAATTAAATTCGAGTACGACCCCGAGTGGCCCGCGTGCCCGCGCGGATCCGCGAGGATTAATTCTTCGCTGGCGATGGTACAACCGATTCCACCGAAACACTTATATTTAGTGTATCAGTGCACGTGTTCCAACAAACACACGGCGACCTATCTCGTCCACGAGTATAACGTGAGAAACAGGCGAGGTGATTCTTTGATCGCTCAACCGAACGCAGTCGTAATTAGTGGCGAAGAAACTGACGATGAGTAGAATTCTTCTTGTGAAGGACGAAACGAGAGCGAGCGATAAGCGCTCGAATTGTTACTGCACTCTGGACAGCGATGGGCCGTGTGCACATGTGAGTGAAATCATCCCATTGTCCTTTAACCCTGTACCCTCCCTGTCCCCTCCTGATGGAAGACGACCACCACCTCCTCGTGGTTTCCATCGGGCAATGGTATCTCGGTACGAATATTATTGTCAATGAACAATTACTTTTTACGAATATTTATCGACACGAGATACCATTGGCCAAGAGTGGTCATCAAAATTTATTTTCTCTTCTCTTTTTTAACAATTTCGCCGTTTCTCACACTTATTCAACTACATCAACACTGAAGATCAATTTCCATCGCACGAAGATAATATGAAAGTCTGTACGACGAGGAAAGAAAACTAAAAGGAAAGCGCTTAAAACAATAATGGTACGAGGTACGACACCAAATGCTTGAGAGCGTTATAAATTCGGCTGATTACCTGGAAGCCATATCGTTTCCCACGGCACGGCACGACACACCGCCTGGTCATTATAGTTTCACTTATGTCTAACAATGACCATCCAGTAAATCGAATCGTATCGTGAGCACTTAGAAACGATTGGACAACAGTGAAATTAGTACTTTTCCAAAAATACGATACCGAAATTATAACGGAACAGCAGACATTCAAATTACGAGTCGAAAATGTGATCCCGAGAATTTAAATTCAAATTCGCATAAAAGTATAACCGTGTTTTTAGTTTACGGTATTTAATGTTTTGTTTTCGTTTGAAAAACGGCCGATGCATTTCAAAGGTATCTACCAAAAATCTATTTTTGGACTGGACCGACGGTAGTTTTGGATTATGTTTCTTATTTCTCGGGTCAGCGTTTCTTAGATGGGGACACTGAGGTGTCGGTGTTAAAATGGGACCCCCGCGACTCGCGGCCATTTTAATACCGACACCTCAGTGCCCCTATCTAATATATGTCTAATATATGTCGATCTGAAGCAAAACCGTACAAATTTACTTGAACTTTGTGTAGCTTTGCTTTGGATCTGACATTTTCGCGACAATATCAACGATGACACGGTCGACGAAGAGGTGAAATAGTACATTATGCAACAAGGGAGTAAACTCGTCGATCATTCCCGCGGGTAGGTTTCAGTAATCTCCCAACGGAATGATCGACTTTACTCCCGTGTTGCGTATAGCTCTTTATTCACGGCTTAACCGTATAGCCACTTTATGTTCTTGAAAAGTGGGACGTGTACTCGACCATCGTTCAGTACAAAAAAAATCAAAACCAGAAGTGGTATCGTTAAAATCGACCGAGAGTATGTCTAGTATTTCAAATGTAAATGTCTCTGAATGTGTTTGGCTATTAAAATTTTTGCAATTTTTAAAAATAAATAACGCGTATGCAGAAGAAAAGTATTTAAAGGAATAAAGTGGCTATTATAGATAAGCCGTGAACAAAATAATTATATGATTCCAAATGCTTGAGGGTGTTATAGATTCGGCCGATTCCCTGGAAGCTGTATCGTTTCCTACCATGGACCTGGTGATCTTCAAGTCTTCGAGAACAAGAACAAATTTTCCTGTCAGTCTAACGATTTAGGAGTATTCCAGGAAAAAACGAAATCTTTTGTTAAAAGTTCGCTGATTCGACGATGGAACGACTGAATTTTATCAGTACCAATAAAATGTGATTTCAAGTAGATTTCTCCTTAGAGCCGAGCCGCGTGCCAGACTACTTTGGATACGAATCGCGCCGTGTCAAGTCATCTTTGACCGAAACGACGACGTTGGAGTCCTCCGAGGATTGCCTACCCAGCATTAAGCCGCACTTCAAACTTCTACCTACGATTATGTCAAACGTGATCCGAGGGCCACGTATTTAGAACGGCTATGCGTAGATCTACTCGCGCCCAGCGACGTTAGATCGTCGCATAGTCGGTCCGATTGGATTTGTCGGCGGTGAAGCCAACATAATGGTAAGGCACACTTGTCACTGTGGCTATCCTTTCGTATCTGTTTTTAATTCTCCGTTGCTCGTCTTACTTAGCGGTCCATTGCATGCGAGCGCGACGTAAAGTCGATCTGCGCAAGCACAGGTGCGAGGAACATAAATAGGAGAGGCTCGGACCGCTACGCGCACTTGTGCTTGAACTGTCCCAGTAATCGCGTCGTACCATCGCTCCGTGACACGAATTTTTTTTGGTTCACGCACAGTTATCCACTCCTTACGTTGTTCTGTGTGTTTTACAATCGGCCGAACGTCAGCCGATCGCGTTCACCTTCAGCCGGTGTTGTCCTCGTCGTTCTGTTGGATTTCCGTAGCGCTTCCCGTTTCGAAAACCAAGCTCCATCCGATCAGCTCAAACAGGTGAGCGTACTACTGTCATCGTTAGAAATCAAGTTTGTCAATTTCTAACGATGAAGTGAAAAATGCGTATTTCTTTATGTTTAACTGTTGTTCGCCACACGGGAATCGCTCCGTGTCCATATTCCATAAATTTTAAACCTTTGGAGGTAAAGAAAGCGGATCTGGCGAACAAAATACGTCGAAACATAGTTGATTTAAGTTTTTGGTTTGTAAGTCGTAGCAGTTCGCAGAAAGCCCAATTATTTCGTCGAATCGCGAGCCTCGATCAAACGTTTAATCAATCCGCGGCGGGCCTCGTCTCCGGCACGAGACTGGGACACGTTCGATCACCGCGGCCGATAATCTTTCACCCAGATACCACGCTACGATAAAGCAACGCCACTTGGGCGCTGTTTTTTATGCGGCTTATCAATTTAATCTCACTTAATAATAGCCCTTTCCACCCCCTTTCACGGTTCCCTTTTCTCTCGGCGTTCGCTCGCCGCAGTCACGGTGGACAATATCGGTCGATGGCTCGACGTGTCGACCCGCGGGCTTTTCCTTCGACCCTTGCCATTGACCGTTTCATAACTAATGAATCGAACCTCGGCAGCGCGCGGAATTAACGTGGGAGTAGTATTACGCGAACCTAATCGACGACCGTTCGGACGCGCCGATGTTTTAATTACAAAGTCTCCGCACGCTCTCTCTCTCTCGGGCGGAAAAATAATAATTCCAGCGGCCGTGCAAAGCCAGCTATCCCGTTTTACGAGTGTCCACCCGAGGGACTCGGACGTTGTAAATCAGCTCTAACCGAGACGCGTACAACGAAGCCCCGCGTTTTTGCCGCGTGAAAAATCCGTCCGAGTTAAAAGACGGCTTGCTCTCTCGAGCGAGAAGACGAGAATTGACGAATTTTTCCCGAGATCCCACGGGATTTCCCGCAATCTTTAAATCGAGGGAAGGACGCGACCTTTCTTTGTCGGTAATCGTATTATGTAAATCCGGACGATCGTCGTCGCCGATGATAATTTTTTATATAGAAGATAATCAGAGATCGTCAAATCTTCGCGCGTCCGGACGCATTAATCTGTTATTCCATTCGAACGTATAAGGATCACATTTACTATTTCCATTGAACGTTACGACAGTCTAAGTTAAAGCGAGAATTTTTCGTGATAAATAGCTTCCGGGAATAATTTACTGCTCAGAAGTAATAATCGTCCTCCTACGTCGAACCGAGGATAATTGTATCCGTGCATTCTAAGCGTTCACTTAGTATCTCCTGCGATAGAATTCAATTTTAGCTTCCCGAATTCGCGAACTATTTAGCGAGATCGGTATTTTAGTAATATATCGCGTGCGCCAAGTCCGAACCCCGCGGACTACGTGGCGATCTCGCGCCTCGTACCGATAACTTGTAAATGCACGTGCTTCGAACGCGGATAAGTGTCTCTTGAACAGGATTATCCCCCCGTTTCTTGATAACTCGATGTACCGGCTAAACCCGGACGAAACACTTCGTTACATGGGAATACCGTGTTATCCGCGGTCTGTTCCCTAAATCTGTTAGTACATTATTTAAACGCTTTTTCTGTCCCGCGGTACACCCCGCATTATCCTGCGTAATGGCGTGTATGCGCATAATACAAATTGCATGGAGCGTCTTTATAAAAATGCTTCTCTCAAGGAAAATTGCATCGGCGTATAATAAAATAAAAAGCAACGGGCGCGCGCGTTTTCACAAACAGCAGGATACATACCGTGAATGCACAGGTACTCGGTAAACCAACCATTCCCGAGGACGTTATTTACGTTTTTTTTTTTGTTTTTTAACTCGAACGCAGCTCGGCGGTGGAATAATGATCGGCGAAGCGAAGCAATTACTTTACGCAAATACGTTCGAAAATCGAGAGGGATCATAGAATTCTGTAGCGAGTGAAATTACTGGTCGGGAGCGTTGCGACAGAGGGATTAATCGATTTTCAATTGCCTCCCGCGTACCAAACATTAATACGAGTAGCTGGTGAATTGTCCGATTTAAAACCGGTTCGACTCGCGAAGACGCGAGAGACTTCTTAAAAAGTATACCCGTTCGTCCTTTCGGTAATTCTCGAACTCTGCTACCACTACTTAGTAGTACTCAATGACTTTGGATCAACGACGTTCTCTTCCGACATCGACAATATTGATCCCCGGTTAACGTTTGCTAAACTCATTGGGAACACGTAAAATTTCCCGAGGACCTTTCGCGATTGTCCTTTTTACTCTCGTACATGCGGGCAGTACGCTCAGTTGGCACATCAGTCGCGGAATATTATATCCTTTAAAGAGAGCACTTTCAATTATCGATTTTCCGAAGAGCTGCGCTGCACAGCTGCGAGGTCCGCGCTTCGTCGAAGAAACTCTTTTGCACATTTCATCGTTCGTTTCTATTCAGGTCCATGCATGCCTTGTTTAGTTAAATTAGTAATACATACAGTGTCAATCGACTAACTCGGGGCGGTAGAATCATAAGGATTTAAGCGAGAGGAGATGAGAAGCAACTATGCGACGACGATATTCAAACATACTCGTTCTTCCGAGGAGCGAGGAGTCTTCGTTCGTGTTTGAAACGGCCCTTTAATGTATGATATACAGACGGACTGATTGCATGTGTATTCACGATCGCGAGAATAATTGTATAATTGGCCTGCCCCTGCGGGAACTGCATCCCGACTTCCGCAGGGAATGCGATTACAGCATCCGCGGCGCGGAATAAACTACGTGTATTCAGATCTGAATTATTTTAAGGGATTTGTATTATACACGACGGAACACCTATGGACCGTTTAAATTATTAATAGCCAGGACAGGAGTTTCATTTTTGTTCAAATCCAACATGAGAACTACACGATTTTCCATCTGGATTGAGAAATGAGGAGTTTGCGAATAGTTCGAGATACGGAAATTCAAATATTTCGCCGAGCATTTAACCGCTTTTTCACGAAGCTCGCAGGGAGTTCGTCGAGTTGGTTCAAACTTTTTTTTTTCAATGCAAATCGGAATTCAGGAGCGTGTCAAGATCGTGGATCGAAACGACTCGATTCTGATCGACGTGTAGCTGTAATTATCACATACGATTTCCTCATAAATCCAATGATCTACAAGTATTTGAGGAGAAACGGAATTTGTTCACACTTGGATTCTGTCAGTGTCCGTAAAATGGCGATGATTTTTAACAGAGCGAACCTACTGTTTTGTCTCGTACCGTGGCCAAAGTTCCCTTCTATTTACCGAAACGATTATGGTTGAACGGCGTTTAGCTGGCGCGATCGGTACGACTGCACACTCGCAGTAATTGCATGTTCGAATATACAATTAAAGGATTTCATCTACGACACATAGTGGCCGGTGGACATTTTGTTAATTCTATTCGACTCGTAATAGCCGGGGTTAACGAAAGGTCGGGCAGAGAATTACTCGGCCCGATGACTGGATGATGCTTATTAAATTAAACAACGTGCTCGATTGCTATGCTTCCTGCGTACAGCTTCCACGTAGCGTTTCAGCATTTTTAACAGCTCCCATCCATCCTACGCGATACGTTTGCCGATTTTTGTTACATTAAATTTCCGATTTTCAAACCGCCACGTTTATGCATATGAAATCTCTCGACCGCGGCTACGATATCGGATATCTGTAATATTTATCAGCTCGATTATGTTGCAAAATTGTTCGGCGAATTCATAAACCTGAACAACAATTATCTGGATTATAAGTATTAAACTCTGTTTCATTTTAAACGAGAATTACCAAACACGTTCGACGTGCCAATTATTATAATGATCAATAATTATTTCATAACAGCTCGTATGTAGATTACAATAGAATTACGATTATTGTCAGTCACGCTGGAATATAAATTATCCGTCTTTGATTCCTAACAGTAAAAATTGTGTAAAAACGAAACGAATAAATACTTTCGATGTGCGTCGACCAATGTAATCATTTTTACAAATATAAAATCGTTCCGCGAAATCTCGGATAATCTCCGGCTCGGTAGACGTGCGCGATGCCGTGCCGGATAATAGGGATTGAAATGATTGACGGAAGGTTTTCCTCCTGGTTCATAGTTAGCTTTTTTGTGAGAACGCGCAACATATGTCGAACCGGAACGTTTGAGGCATCGAATAAACTTATTTTTAACAAATAGTATCGAGCTCTAATGTTGCCATAAAGCGACGAGAAAATAAACCTGCCAGTCGACAGTGGCTATATTGCGTAAACATTCGAAGCTGACGGTTTGAAAGCAATAACCAGTATTATGAAACCGTTTCCTGAATCAAAAACGGATCCGATTTTACTGAAACCCGGGTTATCGCGTCTCTCGGAACTCCCCGTTTCGCGACTAATATGTTAGCTTCAGGCTTACTCTGTTTCTACGCTCAAATTCTACAAGATTCAGTAAACTCTTTCCTAATAGAGTTTCTTATGATACCGTTTCGTCTAAATTTATTTGCCAGCATATAATTTTGTAGTTCTTTAAAATTGTTTACCTCGGGCATTATTGGCTCGTAAAGAAATAATATTTGAAACGGTGAGAAATTGACAGAATCGTATTAGCTCGTTGATAGAATGAAAACGATGTTCCCTAATGCAAAACAATTCGATTATGCGGTATAGCAAGCTTTCTGATGCCCTTCCGTTAAATAGATCAGGCTGCTGGTATGACTTTCCGACGAAAGGATCCCGTTCCTGAGGAAATACCATGGATGCCTCATTAATATTAGATTTGCATCGAATTATTGTTTCGTTGGTCTTGTCATCGGCGTGACCTAAATCGAATCGGATAACTCAAATTCGATAAGATCTGCGGTCATGCAATTTTCAAATGTTTCGGAGAGCTGAAGGAGTGCATCAGCAGGAAACTTCCTTACGCGTCCGTAACGCGCGCAATATTTTATTCATAAATCAAAGAATGCTTCGGTAAAACCGATCGATCCATCGTCTATTTTTCAGATCATCGCCAAGTATTTCAATCCCCCGTTTAATTTTCACGTCGCATAATTATCGGCTCGATGCTCGTGCAAATTTATTTAGGGGTATAGCAGGAAGGAAATAAGATTCGAGCCGAGATACTTTTCGCGGGACCGACGGAAGGGAAATCAAACGCCGGCGCCGGTTCCGTTCCGCGAGAATTGTTTTTCGACAGGCGTTAATGAATTTTAATAAAGGATGAGGTCGAGAACGCGGAAGAACCTCTGACGGTGTGCGGCTATAGTTCAAAAGCGATTTCGAATATTATCTCGCCGCGAAACGGCCCGGCTAAATTGTAACGCACGAGTAATTCTCGTAACCGAGCGAGTCTTCGCGCGTATACCGAAAGCCTTTTTCCATGAAATTGCCAACTTTCGTAAATCAGGTTACGGAACTTTTCAAAGTTCGTGCCTTAAACCCGAGAGACCGGGTAATTCTCGAATACGGATATCTCTTCGACGGCGCAAATCTTGTTCGCTCGAAAAATGCTTGCCATATTTATCTCATACGTCGGAACACATATATTTCAATGGACCATCGATTCGTATACAAAACGAAATCCAGATCGACGTTCAAAAATAATTTATATTCGCACGACTCGTCATAGATAAAACATGCGATTCGCTTTTGAATCAAATAAAACAAGCGATAAAGAAGACGAAAGGTATTTCTTTTTTCTGATGGAGAACGATCTCGCCTCCTCTGAGGACAAGCAGGAAATCCCGGGGGTAACATTTCACGAGTGTGGACGAAATACGCCGCAGCTGACCAGAGCAGCGCGTTGGCTCGATTTCTCGCGTGATGTATTGGCGGAGAGATCGGGCTCCCATAAATTATCCGCGGCTTGCTGCCGCTGCTTTTCAACAAATGCAAGCTACTTGAGAAATCTTTGCCGGAACTCGAGCACCTCACGCGGACCTGATACTATTAACGTTGGCTAATACTCGAAGCCACTCTCTCACCCGTTACCTCAGTTGTATATTTTCACGGGGAAAAGCCCCGGTCACGTACGCGTTAACTGATGAAAGATCAATATGGGGCAACGATAACCGCGACGGTAAAAGTGGACCGACTAAGAGTCGTATGAAACTTCCTTTTCGTTTCACGATAATCATTGCATCTCGTCATGCTCGCCCTATAATATCAAATGAAAAGCGTTCGCTTGCAAGTCAGGCGATCTTAAAGTTAATTTAATATTATTTATCGCGCCTATTTCGACTGTCATTCATTTTGCCTTTCAACTGCCTGACACTAAAATCTCGCCGCGAAGCTGCACGTGTATTATACATACTATACGTGGCCCGCGACACTTTCGACAGACGGCACGTGGCCGTGGTTGGAATTCGCGGTGAACGACGCCGCAGGGAGCCGTATAAACGGCGTACGCCCGCGACTAAACGGCGAAACGCGTTGATTGGCGAAACTACACGACCCGTTCGGCTTCGGTGAAAAAGCGTAATTGCGTTATTTCGTTCTGACGGCCCTTCTCAATGCATCCTTTTCAACGTTCGAGAAAGCAAAACCCTGCATCGCGTGAATACCGTTATTGCCCCGCTGCCTTTGTGCGGCTCGGAATTGCTTCGGAAAACGTATAGAAGTTACTTCTTGATACCGATAAAACGTGCGAAATAAAAACGACGCAACAAATATTCCTATGTATTTCTAAATATTCTTTTATAATTCATTTAACCTGTTAATCATTTGAAGAGAAAAACGTCTCTTCTATATGTATATGCGTATATGAAAAGAATTGTGACGTTGATGTTTTATTTAACTTTTCAATTAAACGCCGTGAGACAAAATATTCGCGTAAATTACGGTTGGCTTTCGAGTCGTGTTTTATTCGGCTCGATAAGGCGAGCAACACGTGTTCCATTTTACTCGTCTATCCGCGCATGAGCCACGAGCCAGCCCCTACTGTCTGCTCGAGATAAACATCATCAGTCACTTATGGCAAATGTAGTTTAGGGCCTCGAAAAACCATGATTGATCACCGATTTTTGCATGGCGTGAGTACAGT
>SMSR01009464.1:1761-25774 GCA_019453355.1 Ceratina japonica | reverse complement strand
AGCCTAGCTCTCCATTGCAGCCATAGTAAACGTGAAGAAAAAGATCAATGGCTTGGCGGCCTGTTTACTCGTCGATTCTGTTTAATATTCAATTGACAGATAAACTCTGCGGAAATTGGAGTGTGCTCGAACACTCGACTGCAATCAATACCAACTACTGAATTCGTAATTAGTTTTGTATTATCCAACCGAGTGGGGAAAAAAATAAAGGAGGACGAGCATCGCGGGATTGCAGTAGACAAGGCTTGACCCGGTTCCGTCAATTAATAGGAACTAAAAATCTGGGCTCGTTATTACTATATTCATGTCTCGTCTATTCTTCATTATTTCTTATTCGGCCCATGATGTAAAGATAAAAGGTGTGCTCTTGCGCATCCCTCCAAATCAACCAATAGAAAGCATTTCCCAATAACTATACTTCTATCTTTATATCATGATTCGGTCCTGTCTTCATAAACATGAAACTCAACGCGCATCCTTCCAATAGACCAAAAAACATCGACCAATAGAAAGCACTTCCCAATAACTATACTTCTATCTTTATATCATGATTCGGGCCTGTCTTCATAAACATGAAGCTCAACGCGTTTGGTATAAGAATTATAATTAGTAGACTAATAATAATTAACAACGTGGTCGACTGGATTTAGGGGGTGAGAAATTACCTGGAAGTTAGCCGTCATTTCGCTAATGACTCCATGGTCTATCTCAAGAGGTTCGATTTAGATGATGAATCCGTTTATCCATCAGTTGATTGAAATCCACGCTGTTGTTCAATTACATGAATCGATTTCGCTGAAAACGCAGTGTGGGCCCCATTAACGATAATAACTCTAGCCTTAATTAAGACGAATACGTCGGTATGTATGTATGTATGTATGTATGTATGTATATATACGCGACTATCGAATCGCTGCTCCGTTATACACGATCGGCCACGGTTAGCAACGTTCCCCGGATAAATTATTCATCCTGCCGAATTTTCAGCCGATCCTAACGGTAATCACGTTATTTATGACTTGAGAAATTAACGGCACCGTTTCTATATCCTCTCACCGTGATTTATGTATCATTTGTTTCCAATTGAATTTTTATTATCATCTCGTATCATACGAATTTCATTAAGTGATTCGTCATATCTTTCTTCAGGTGGTCAAATATTATACATACTTGAGCTGCATTCATTCATTTACCCATTTCTTCCCATAATTTTCATGATTCATTCAGCCATTTTATCAGTAAATTTTTTGTGAAGCTGCTTTTAAATGAAGCTAAAATATGTTAATCAAGAATTCAATTACTCCCATTTTAAGAGAGTTGCAGCAATTCTATTTTAAAGTTGATCGAAACGTCGAAGAAGTTAAGTATTCTATTCATTAAGAAAAAGAATGAATGAGACCCTTTTAATCAAGAAGTGAAAAGAGTCTTCAATCTCTGACTTCAGATTTTATAAATTATTTAAAACTCTCAATGTTTATTATAATCTTATCATACATGTAATTTATAAGATTTAAAGAATGTGATAAAATTCTGTCATTGTTGCAACTATACTTCTTGATAAAATCAAAAAATTTTCCATTCAATATAAACATTCCAGATGTAATAACATTCTTAATAGCTTCGCACCATTACAAATTGTCTTCTTACTAATATAAAATCTAATAACTGTTTGATTGCTTTGTCATTGATTTTATTGAAAGACTTGNATAAACATTCCAGATGTAATAACATTCTTAATAGCTTCGCACCATTACAAATTGTCTTCTTACTAATATAAAATCTAATAACTGTTTGATTGCTTTGTCATTGATTTTATTGAAAGACTTGTACAATTTGAAAACACTGAAACCAATTTCATTCGTTTGTCCGATTGGATGTAGTTTAACGAAGAAGGAGAACGGCGGTAAAAATCGAGATCGATTAAGTAGAAACTAAATTCGGGTTTAATTACTGCCGCTGGTAGGACGGTGGCACCGCCGCCGTCAGGCCGATATCCGGGCCAGGGGAAATTGAAATCGTCGAAAATCGCGGCGTATAAATAGAAAAGCGGAACGACGGAAATATCATGGAGATAGGGGCACGATTTTACATAAAGCCTGAACGATAGTTTCCAAGAGCACGCGACGACCTTTTCGTAACCGAACGGGCGTCGTGCCAGCTGCGATCCACCTAGGATCAATGTTTTCTTTTTGCAGCGCGGAAAAAGAGAGGAAGAAGAGCTGGAGATTTATATCGTTCTTACGACGCGCTATATCATTCAGGGATGACTGATGGACTTTTGCATTAGGTAATTTCGATCTAGACCACCTTCTCCGCTGCATTTTAGTTTTGTCTTTTAAATTTTTCCATTTACATACACATATAGAACTTTCTTATTATTCAAATAGAAAGAGAAATAGTTATAATGAATTTTGTTTTAATGATACTTATTATTCAAATGGTTAATCGAATGGTGATAATGAATTTTCTTTTATTCTTCTTATTATTCAAATAAAAACTGGATTAGTCACAATGGAGTTTGCTGTAATCCTTACCATTTTTCAAATAGAAGCTGGAAGTGATAATGAATTTTCTTTACCTTCATATTTTCATTAAAATTTGCTGATAATAATAATTACTCACTTTAATTACTTAATAATTTATTGCATAGTTTTTAACGTAAAAAATTTATCTATAAGAATGAAGAAATGCTATGAAGGGTATATGTATATTCTCATTGAATTCGAAGTAAACGAGCACATCAACCACGCCATGCCTGACATGTGTACCCTGACAAGGGAATATTTTTATGAATAGACACCTCCCATAACACTCAATGTATTACGCTTGAAGAGGATCAAAGTTGCGTTGTGTATCAGACGCGATCTCTTTTCACGATGGCAGCATTACTTGATAATGTAGCGGTCGAGAAAAATAGCTGCCATTGCGGATTAGAGGAAAGTAAAAGTACGAGGGATAAAAAACGAGAGGATTCAAAAAATGAAATATGAACGAGGCACGAGTTTTCTTAATGCAACCTCTAAGTGACTCCCATCCACTACGTTAATAAAACTACATATACACAAATTATGTGATTTTCATTTCTATTTATTTAATTAATGAAATAATATTATGTATTAATCAAAAAGTTAATTACTACTGAAACTACTACTAAGAAATTGTACTGTTTCTGTTACTCGGCTTATCAATGGGAAAGGATATGCCGTACGTCACTGTGACGAAATTCATGAATGAACAAGACACGGTTCAGTAGTACAAATTACGTAAGCTGCGCCTCGTGGCATTCGTAATGTTCTTTGACTAGTCAGGATTCTATCCTCTACCCGAAGAGCATCTCTCGACACCCCTGGGAAATCTCTAAGATCTAAGGGGTTGCATTTACATGTTCTATCTTTGTGAATTAAAATTAGAATCTAATTATAGTGTCAGCAACAAGTCCAACATAATTAAATCAATTTAACAAGAAGGGAGACACCTGAGTTTACAATAATTGTAAGTTTATTCTATACAGAATTTTACTTATTTTAATGAAATAGTAATATCTATCTTGTTTGTACAACTAAATTGGATCATATTTAATTTTGCATATAATTAAAAAGCTAGTTTAATGAAAAATAAGACGTTTTGTTTAATCACAGCCTCTCATTGTTTAATGACAAAAGAAGTTCTGTAGTTTTATTCTATCACTGGACTGGCTGCTCGCATAATTAGTATGCAAATTAAATTAGGTAATACCCGTTGTCTTTCTTTTACTGTCATTTGGCAGCAAGCGAGAGTAAAGCGTCTTACACAGAGCCAACGATGTTCTTTTAATGCCGTTCTGTAAAATTTACGTGCACAATAGATTTCCTCAAGGCTAATGTCTGAATCTGCAACTGATTTCCATTTGCCAAGAATTGAATATTTGCATCCACGTTTTCCTTAAAAAGTAAAGAATTTTCAATGTACAATTTGTGAGAATATAAATATCTAATATGAGATTTTCTTTAAGTAATTAATTTCCATTAGAGGCAAATAATTTAAAATACGTTTTCGAGAGAATCTTATAAAACACGTTTACGTTATCACTTCACTGTTGAATTGTTTTATTTTCGTTTTGCTGTCAAGTTCTTTTAAAATTGAGTTCAAAGTCTTTCATCAGGCGTCTGTGTCCCAGCACATTTACCAGATTTAATCAGCTAGTCCTGGCTCATGATCCTGTCTTTAGCTCATCCAATTTCTCCTCCCCTCTAATTTAGAGTAACAGCAGTTCCCGTAAGCTTCTTTCCTCTCCAGATTCACATTTTTTGCTTCCTCTACAATTTTTTATACAATTAATTAATAGTCTGTTTCATAATCACCTTTTGTTATTATGAAAAATAGTTAAATACAGATTATACATAAGTACGTACTACGTACTAATTTTGTAGATTAACTGTTTTATTAATTTTTATATATGTATGTACATTAATAGTAGTTTCAGTATATAAAATGAATATTTGCTTTAGACGTTCATATATTAATATATAAAATAGTGCTGGAAGAAATGTGGGGAACGAAGAGGAACATGATAAGAATAAAAGCCGCAGGGTATGGAAATTCCAGAAAAATGTAAAATTCTCGAACGAGAAAAGATTCATAAGATTACATCTGGAAAAGAAGGAAAAGTAGTGGCGCAGAATAAAAGTACTAACAATAAGAGAAGAAAGGAATATTTAAAAAGGAACGGATGGCGCCAATTAGATGTTTATTAAATGAGGAATATGAGAAAAGATGTGGTTAAAGAACTGGCAAATGTAGATTTAGCAAATACAGAATCGAAAGATAGAAAAATCAAATATAAACCTAAATACAAATAAATCAGGAAAGTACACAAATTTACAAGGAAAGGCACAAGGGACTTAAAATTCTTGGAATAAAATATAGATGAAAAAAGAGTAGAATGCATCTTGGAATATGAATAACCGTATTCTATGGAACTCACGTATGAAAATAATGTTCAAAGGCACGTTGCACCGGAAGTAAAGAGGAATATTAAGCCGCGAACGACGCGACGCAGAGCGCGTTTCTTTTATACGCGGGTAACGCGTTTAAAGAGTATTGCCGCGGCCCGGGAACGCGTCGCTTTTAACCACAATCGCCAGTGAAAAAAAGGAGGCTCGCGAGTAATAAAATTTTTATCCGGTAATGGAATTATGCTGCGTATAACAAAGCTCACGAGCGGGTTGATAACTCGGTCCACCAACTACCGTGATAAAAAAAAAACGGAATTTCCAAACGAAAATAACGCGCGACGGTAAACCGCTTATGTTGGATTCATTCGAGTGAACAATAAATATAGTTATCTTCCATAAGGATAATTCTTTCGCCGATGATTGTTTGTTACATAAATGATGTTTGGAAAAGAACGTTCCGTCTCGTATTTGTCACTCTATAACTCAAAGTTGGTATTACCTTTTTTCCATAAAAAAAAAACAAAATGAAGCCACAAGTTTGGGCATTTTTTGCAATAATAGGTATTTTTACTGTTTTTATAATATTGCAATTTTTTAATTTAGAAATTGTTCTTCGTAGTTATGAATTGATTCGTATAGAAATGATATAAAAATGGTAATACGAAATACTGCGAAGTTCATGTCAGTAGGATAGAAACTACTGCAAGGAATATATGTCTTACCAACCTCTTCGAAGACGGTGAAAGCACCTCAGAGAACTGGATGGAACTTTCTGTATCTCATAGCAAGAATCAGTAATATAAGCAACACGTATTCCAGTTTTTAATGAATAAATGAAACTGAATTTTAGTGCGCATAAAACTATCTCAAGTGAAAGATAAATCTAAGTTTTTATTTTTAAGGAAAAAGAAGGGAAAAAGGGAGAGAAGTAAATGCATTCAAAGGGAGAATTTTCGGATTTTCTTTTTATTTGAATGTTTTTCCTTAGCTTCGTATTTTGACGGTGTATTGAATATATGGAACTTCGACTGTTCTGCCAATTTCGTTGGCACAAGGAGTCGTACGATCGCGAGTATTCTCAGCACCTGTCTTTCCCGTTTCCATTCAACGATGCACGAGGCTAGCTGTGGGAGAAATCCATCAAAGCCAAGTTACGTCTATATATACATATACACATGGACCGCTGGTCCATTTGAAAAAAACGTAACATGGTAGTGCTTGCTTGGCACCCAAAATTTTTTAGAACTAACATGTAAAACAGTCATATACAGAGTTAGTCATTTTAATCGACCCACGCAATTATCTCAGAAACTGAAAGAGTGTTACATACGCTTCCTCGACGCTTCCAAAACATTTGACTCTGATTACATACGCATCCTCTCACGCGGGAAACGGGCACGCGACGTGGGCTCAGAAACTTCTAGAAAATGCCCTTATTTGGTCATTCGAGAAATGATCTGCAGCCTTATGACAAGAGAACTCTTATTACCATTTTCCATTATGCATGATAAGATCGTTTCTCGATAAACGATTTGTTGTAAGAAGAAGATTAATAACCCCGGAGAGTGACACGTGACTGACAAGGAGGAGAAAAATCGTAATTCGCTGCGCGGATATCCGCTGTTAAAACAACAAAGTCAATATTCTCTTCGTCGTGACGATTGCACGTGGGCCAGCAATAAACATACCATTTCAACTAGAATTCTTAATAATCTTGGTAATCGAGATTAACTTCACCCTTCTTCCGAATTATAAAAGAATTAGAAAAAAATAAATAAAATTGATCTAATACGGTGTTATCTTATCGGTAAAGAAAGGTCTGAAACTAGAACTGATAGAATATTTTGAAACATATGGAAGAAGTATTATGATAGAGATATATACTCCATGCCCTGGGCAAATTAATCTAATTTATTTATAGCTAACGATTTCATAAAGGTTTTACAAAAAACTAATTGTCTTATTTATTCATACGATTTTCTAATTTGCACAGTTTTGTAAGTCATAAGAGATTGAGAAAACACAAATTGTGTAAAAGGAATTCATTGTTATCGCTTATAAATATTAATCTTTAATAGTATGTACGGATATTCTTTCTCAGTATAAAGGCCGATTCCCACTACCTTTTTTCCGCAGCGGAAAAAGGGGGAAACCAGCGTCGTAGTCAGAAATGGGTGCCTAAGCGAGGGCCAGACCCAATAGAAGGAGAAAGAGATCGTGTGGCGCAAGGAAACAGGCAGAGAAACACGACAAATCTCGGTGATTGCCTCTCCCTTTCTGTCTCTTGGCGGAAAATGACCTCTCCCTCTGTTGGGCTCGAGGAAAAAGTTTTTTCTCTTTCTGTTTCTTAGCAGAACCTCTGACCTCTCACTCCGTTCCTTGGCGGAAAAAGTTTTTCTCTTTCTGTTTTTTGGCGGAAAATGACCGTCCCTTGGCGGAAAATGGCGGCAATCACCGAGATTTGTCTTGTTTCTCTGTCTGTTTCCTTGCGCCACACGATCTCTTTCTCCTTCTATTGGGTCTGGCCCTCGCTTAGGCACCCATTTCTGACTACGACGCTGGTTTCCCCCTTTTTCCGCTGCGGAAAAAAGGTAGTAGGAATCGGCCTTTAGAAACCAGAGAATATATAAAGAGCTGATACTCAATCTCTGGAGTTCAGTAGATGGATGTTGCAAAGTGACGGTACTGTAACGATTTGGAATTGACACGTTGATTGGCAGCGTTCGAAGTAAGTGTAGTAAGGGTCCGTTCACACTCACGGACCGTACCGTACCGTACCGTAACTTTCACGTAATTTTTGGAGTCGGGCCGTAAAAAAGTAGGGCCGTAGCAAAGAAGTCTAAGGAAAACCCATGTAAAAGCATGGGGCCCTCAGAAAGGACTGGCGACTTCTCGAGACGAGCGCGAAAGTGTGGGTGCACCACCTGCTGTGCAGTTTCGACTACATGGTAGACCTTTCTTTAACTGCCGACCCCCTAAGGTTCAGATCAATTTGTACGTAATTTTTGAAGGTACGATGTACGGGTTTCCCTTAGACCCTTTGCTACGGCCCTACTTTTTTACGGCCCGACTCCAAAAATTACGTGAAAGTTACGGTACGGTACGGTACGGTCCGTGAGTGTGAACGGACCCTAAGGCGACCACGACTTTCCCTAAGGATTTTCCCTGATTTCGGAAGTCCAGAGACCGTACATACATTGGATGATAGTGTAGCTAGACCTTAAACGAATGATCAAAATATGTTCAAATGGCACCAGAGATACTATGTTATCATCATCGTAACGTGAATTGATCTCATAACTACATCGGTTACTAAAATCTAGTAATATTATTATTTATATTATGTGTGTGCGATTAGTTGTACCACGAAGGAGCGATGGAAATTTTTGGCATCAAGTTCGCACCCTTGAACGTTCCGCTGAAACGAAGACTGGAAACTCTCGTCCTAGCAGTGATGACCGTTATGACCTTTCTCGGACATCACTGGGCGTATCCGCTTACCTACTATGCTATCTTTCACTCTCCCACGTTACGTTATTTCATGCTACCGTACTTCGTCTGGATGTATTACGATTGGGACACTCGCAACAAAGGCGGCAGGAGGTAAAACAATTTTATTCACGGCTTACCTATAATAGCCAGTTCAAAAGCGGAATTAAAGTAACTCTTCTCTCACGCATATATTTTATCTACTGTATATGCGGGAATAAATTACTTTATTTCCCGAAAATGCAGGAATGAAATACTATGCGTTAATTATTTTTAAAGATTGATAAAATTTTAATAGTCAAACAAATTTAAAATATTAGATATATTTTTAGTCGATTCTAATGATACCATTTCTTGTTTTGATTTTCTTGGTACTGAACGATGGATGAGTACACGTACCATTATTCAAGACAACAAAGTAGCTACACAGTTATGTCGTGAATAAAGTTCTATATGCAACACGGGAGTAAAGTCGTTGATTATTCCCTTGTTGCATAATGTACTATTAAATGCTCTTCTCTGGGTTCGTAAGAAATTCAGACTGCAAAGGGGTCGAGGACCGGATTTGATTTGCTGGTTTTAGAATGCGGTGGGTAAGGCTGCTTAGGCGCTCGACGTGGATGCGTTACTTCAACAGCTACTTCCCTGTGAAACTGGAGAAGGCTGCCGATCTGGACCCGAATAGGAATTATCTGTTTGTCTCTTTTCCGCACGGGATTCTGCCTATGGGACTGACCGGTGCCTTCGGTTGCGATTTCTCAGGCTATAATGAGCTGTTCCCAGGTCTAGAAATCCGTATCGTGACTCTGGATGTTAACTTCAAGACGCCCATCTTCCGCGAATTTAGTTATATCCTGGGTGCGCATCGTGCCAAACGAGTATTAGAAACGCCGATAGAGAAATTCGATAGAATGTAGTAAATGTCTGAATTTCTGTTCACGAATTTTTATGCGATCTCAAGATTCTGAGTAGCCAAATTCCTGACAAAATTTAAAAAAATGTCTAATACGTAAAGCGACCAACTTAGGAAAAATAAGAGAAAGCTTAGAAGTAAAATTTTTATTTTCAATTTAAAAAACGTCTATAACGATAATGTATTATGCTATTTGGTGACAATTAAAAAGTGAATTTGTAGTTGTTCTTGTTCAAGACTATAAGTGCGAGTGAACAAAAATTGGGACATTCACTATAGAAATCCTTATGTTTGCATCGTAATATTAAATGGACGAAAATGTAGGCTTGGTCAGCAGTAACGCGGAAAGTATAAGTTATCAACTGTCGACGAAGGCTGAGCCGCCTTACACAGGAAAGGCGACGATTTTGCTAGTTGGTGGCGTCGCGGAATTATTAGAATGTCAGCCGAATACTTATCGCATCGTCGTAAAGAGGAGGAAAGGATTCGTGAGGCTCGCATTGAAGCACGGGTTGGAATCAGTATAATAACATTATTCTTATTTATTATAAACGTAAGCTACTACAGTGATTATAGATTTCATTGACGTTTTAGGGTTCCGTTGGTGCCTGTCTTTTCCTTTGGGGAAACGAATGTCGCTGATCAGGTGTACAGGCCAAAGGGTTCGTTGTGGAGAAAAGCACAGGACTACATTCGCAATCTAACTACACTCCCACTTGTTATTATAAAAGGCCGAGGATTTTTTCAATATAGTTTCGGCATCCTACCTCAGCGGACGCCAATAACAGTAGTTGGTAAGAATTTCATGAACAATTAGAGATAGAAATTATTTTTGGAATATTCATTACGTGATTCTTATAGAGTTTCGAAAGGATCGAAGGTCTTTTTGTTGGACTGCATTATTTGTTTCAAATGATTTTTATTAAACAAACGCATGAATTATTCTTTCTAGTGGGCAGTCCTATAGAAGTACCGAAGATAGAGGAGCCGACGGAAGAGCAGATTAACGAGTATCGTGAAAAATTCATTGAGGGATTAGTGAACCTGTTCGAGACGAATAAACACAAGTATATCGAAAACGCTGATTCCATGAAATTGGAATTGTTACCTTGATAGGAAGCATGAAACATTTGGCAAATAGCTAGTGAGCCGGCAGAGTGTTCAACATTGAAGAACGCGAAGAGTGAGATGATGAATCGCACTTTCGAGTCAAAGAATTCATTCATGTATTCATGTAGTGATGTAGTAATTTTACTTTATTATCGACTCTGACGTAGTCCTAGTATGCTTGACCGTGAAATACCTTTTTTACTACTTTTTATTGTGTCAGTGATGTACATTTGACGTTTTAGAATCAACGTTCAGCGTAGCGTTATTACTATGTTTATAAATACATTTTATAAATACACTATTTTACATTTTGCCAAAGGAAATTGTTGTTCAGAATCAAGCAAAAGTTGTATTGTATTGTATTGTATTGTAAGTCTATAATGCTAGGACTACCAAGCGACCAGAACTTGATTTCAATAAATATTTCAATTGACAAACGATTTCGTGATTAGTGGAATTTCCAAATCGTTCGATTGGCTCGTTTCTAGTTTNTGTTTGTTTTTTTCTTTTTAACCTACGTTTACAGTTGACAACTTATTTACAAAGTTAACGCGTTCCTCAGACATTCTTAACGCTGTTTCGCCGCCAGGATATCTCACATACAAAAAACAATAAAATATAATTAAGATTAATATGACTCGATGTATGAAATGTACTTAAATTCTTTGGTTTAATTAGGATTGAAACGTGCATTTAAAAAAATTAGAGTATTTCATTCTTAATTCTTTTACATTTTTTTATGTATTTGAAGATTTGACGACATAAAAATGGTACAAGTATTGTTATATTTGTATACATATATGTTACTATGAAAGATATCTGAGTCGCTGATGGTATATACAATAATTATAATAATTTAACCAAACACGTCTCACGGTAACATATTCACTATAATAAAAATGATTAATGAATCAAAATAAATAATTCGATATGAAATAATATACACTGGCATAGTCAATGACAATAATTATCACGAAACATGCTCGCATTCCGTTCACGCAACGGCATAAGCGTTTATCAGAGTTTCACCGAAATTCCTCGAGNATGGTTTTTCACTATTTTTATGTAAGTATTCCTCGAGCGATAACTATTTTTAAATAATATTATTTTACACAGAATTGGAACGAAATTGCTTTGATATTTCACGAGACTACGTCTTTTGTTTTTTGTACAAATAGCTGTCAATCCATTCTAAACAACGAGTTTACAAAAAAGTACAACAAAGAGCATGTATCGCCATTACGCACACATCGACCGAAGCTTCACCATTGATGGAAAAAAAGCAGACGGCCGGGCTATTGGCTGGATGTGTAAATAGCACATAAAACGATTCATTGTTTGTTAAAAGCCGACTGTCAAATACCGAAAAGGTACAAAGGGGGAAAAACCAAAAAGTGACAGTGATTGTCAGCTATAGTTTTCAGCGTGTCAGTACCAGTGTTTCATGTGGTTGACAAAGGAACGTTGCGTGAAATTCAAAACAGGACCCTTGCCGAGGTTTTCAATTTAACAATATTTTAGAAAATCGTTTTCCCTAAGGATTCTTTTGGGTATTTGTCAAGTGAAGTCAGGCAAGACTATAAAATATTTATAATAATAGATTTAACCTTTCCTCTGGGTTTTGTGGCGAGGATCTCATTCCTTTCTCTGGAGAGGTCCTACCAACANCTTTGATATTTCACGAGACTACGTCTTTTGTTTTTTGTACAAATAGCTGTCAATCCATTCTAAACAACGAGTTTACAAAAAAGTACAACAAAGAGCATGTATCGCCATTACGCACACATCGACCGAAGCTTCACCATTGATGGAAAAAAAGCAGACGGCCGGGCTATTGGCTGGATGTGTAAATAGCACATAAAACGATTCATTGTTTGTTAAAAGCCGACTGTCAAATACCGAAAAGGTACAAAGGGGGAAAAACCAAAAAGTGACAGTGATTGTCAGCTATAGTTTTCAGCGTGTCAGTACCAGTGTTTCATGTGGTTGACAAAGGAACGTTGCGTGAAATTCAAAACAGGACCCTTGCCGAGGTTTTCAATTTAACAATATTTTAGAAAATCGTTTTCCCTAAGGATTCTTTTGGGTATTTGTCAAGTGAAGTCAGGCAAGACTATAAAATATTTATAATAATAGATTTAACCTTTCCTCTGGGTTTTGTGGCGAGGATCTCATTCCTTTCTCTGGAGAGGTCCTACCAACAATTTTTTACTTTCAATAGGAAAGTCCGAGGCATTTGTTTTTTATGTTAACAACATTAAAGGGTTGAATTAAGATAGATTAAGATAATATAACGTAATATAAGATAGAATAAGATCACATCCTCAAAAATAATTAATAAGTACATACTTCTTACTTATTTTTAATTATTAGAAGATTCTAATAAAATTTCCCATAATTTACAATATGGGAAACTGTACTTAACAGCACAACAGCGTAATACCTCTCTTCATAGCGCCTCAACGTGCACATAGACCGCTGCGATGAATTAATATCAGGCGTCACGATGACAGGGCAAGATGTCAAGCTGTTTGCTGGCGATAGAGATAGGAAAGAAGGTGATTGATCGATAGTACGTCGACCGTGACCGTTACCTCGGTCACTATTTTGAAGAATCGGTATACTGACCTCTTCCGTCGTGCTCTACACACTTCACAGAGATCGAATCTGTTGGAAGTTGATTAGCACGTTGAACTTGCGAAATAAAAGTTCCACTGTCAACGTACAAGGTCGCTTTCTAGTTAAGCCAGGTCGATTTTCGTTATTATTACACGTAGCAAAACATACATTATTAATATAATATAATATAATATAATATTTACACAAGTTAATGTATTTAATATTGGTTGGCTTTAAGCTTTCATAATGTCTAATCATTCTGTTGGAACCACATTGTTTGTCGAATATGAAATGGCAAGCCATGCAAAAATGACCATAAAACATTTGCCAAAGGGGTCTGCATATGTTCGTCCACTCTATTTGCCCATGATAAACTGTTCCATAGATAACATTTAATCATTCAGTAGTAGATATCCCATGATAAATTTTAGCCATGATAATGTGAGATTGTGACATGAGATTGTCCATGACAAACTGCTTCACCGGTAACATTTAATCATTCAGCTCGAAATAATGAAGGATAATTTCCTAATAATCATAAGAACAGCTATATTTGCAACGTGGAAGTTTATATAACAGTGAAACTACTCATTGTCAGTTATGAAATTTTGTATTCCTATAGGAAAAAATGGATGTTGGTTTTTTTTATCCATCATGGACAAACGTATTTTTTTACACAAACGAAACGAAGCAATTTGATCAACTATGTTAACTATTAAAAAAGTGTATTTTAAAAGCAGACTATATATATAAAAATTGTTTTGTATAAAATTCCTTTTAAAACAGAATTTTATTTTTTTTTTTAACTTTCGATGGATTTCAGGTAAAATAGATATATAATACTCAAAATCCGGCAATCTAATGTTAATATAGAAATAAGATTACATACTTTGTGAACAGGTGTTCCAGATTTTTACGACTACCTAAGAATTTCATTTGTTCGAAGGAATTTTCGTCGAGTAGCCGAAATCCATTCTTCGCCCGGATCATTGGACGTCCCTAAGTCTCCGCGATTGTGCTTCGATCGGGCGAGAAGCTCGAAAGTCGGCGAGGAGAGAAGCGAGTCCCCGTTA
This sequence comes from Ceratina japonica, assembly GCA_019453355.1. Taxonomy (NCBI): domain Eukaryota; kingdom Metazoa; phylum Arthropoda; class Insecta; order Hymenoptera; family Apidae; genus Ceratina; species Ceratina japonica. The sequence goes on along the minus strand of SMSR01009464.1, from coordinate 11,636 downwards.
TTGGCTGTCATCTCAGCCTTCACGCTTTCTACACACCGCGACTTAATTAAAAGCCGAGGATCGACGGACGAATCGAGCTCCGCGAGGTCGCCGCCGATCACGATTTGAAACTTGTTCATTTCCCAGTCGCGAACAACTCGGTTAAACTTGAAATCGAACTTATAAAAGCGAAACGAGCTTCTTTTAAACTCAACCGTCTCCTACTTTTCTAACTGTTACGAGCATTGCGATACTTCCGTTATACGCGATGGGAATACATTACAAGATAAAAGATATCTTCTCAAAATTAAAATGCTAATGCAATTAAGAGTTGTAAATGTATTAAATTCAAGTAAGTAATTGAACGTCATCAATTATAATGAATACAAATGAATATCGAGGTTGTTCTGATTCGTGCCTGTCTCATGGACTCGATCAATCAAAAGTGATATAAAATGGGTGTCAAGGTCGGGGAAATGTATTCACAGTTTGTTCCTATTTTCGCCTCGTATCATTACGCAGCCTGTTTCAGCGTCGGTCATGAAAATTTATGAAAATCTCGAACAGCTTTTCATCAGGCTCGCACAAGTGTTGAACGGTGTCGGGAAACTGTTTGAAAGGGCGAGAATATAGGTCGTTACCCACTTATTTTGCCAGGGTCGCAGCTGTCGCAGCCGAAGTCACCGGCGACGGGGAGGGGAGGGATACGAGGGACGGAGATAAAAAAAATGTCTTTGATAACTCGTGTAATGCACATTAGCGCAGTTTCCTTTTTATTTCTTTGAATACTTTCGTCGGATAATAGATTTCGCTCGCTATTCACAGAACTTCCCGAATCCCGTTCTGAACGGGGTTCCCCCCGCGCCCACGGGGGAGAGAGCATTATGCCATAATTTCATTCCCTCGACAACGTTAATCGCTCGGCGGGAACAATAAACGAAACACGGTTATTAACTCTCCAGTGCATGCCGATACTAATTCCTACCTTCGTTTCGAATCAAAGAGAACGTTCATAAAGTTGGAACTTCGGAATTTAAGATGAATCACTCAGAAAATTTGGTGTTCCTTCACTTATTTTTGAAATATTTAATAAGCAGGTTGAAATAATGGTTAGAGTAGAATTTATACAAATATTAAGGGGATCAAGTAGTCATGTGAGTCAAGAAGTAGAAAGAATTTTGAATCTTTGACTTTAAAAGGAATTTTGTCCTAATTCTCTAGCATGAGAAATAAAGTCGTTGAATCAAATATCGTAAATCCATAGTTTCGGCTAATTTAGTNTGCACATTAGCGCAGTTTCCTTTTTATTTCTTTGAATACTTTCGTCGGATAATAGATTTCGCTCGCTATTCACAGAACTTCCCGAATCCCGTTCTGAACGGGGTTCCCCCCGCGCCCACGGGGGAGAGAGCATTATGCCATAATTTCATTCCCTCGACAACGTTAATCGCTCGGCGGGAACAATAAACGAAACACGGTTATTAACAGTTACTCTTATCTGTGCATGATAAAAAAATAATTCTCTTCAGATATAAAATAGCTACTTAAAATAATGTTGAAATCAGATTAAGGACTGCCTACATGATTAATGCATTTCATTTATCTAAAGGATTGCCTGCACAATTAATTCATTTCATTTATCTAAAAGATTTAACCATACTAGAACACTTTAATTTTTAGATCAAATTAATATCAATCTATTCCTGACACGAAATGGCAACGAAAAATCGAAAACATTTGATAAAAAGACTCATGCACTGCAGAGTTGAAAAACTGGGAGTGGAAAGCAATGTAGGCAATGATTCGGATAAATCCACTTTCGTTTCGAAATCTCATTCATCGTTCGGATCACATGCCACTTCCCCTCGACCGTGTCTTACACTGAAGCTACAATTTGCGACGTTAACACGTTACTCTTTGGTTTATTACACAGAGTAGTCGGGGGTGTGTTCTCTCTAATCGGGGAACGTCTCCTCTAAAAATTATGTCGCTACGTAACGGAAGCCCAAATAGAAAATGTCTAGTTGTACGAACGCGACGACCAATGGTAACACATTATGACCGCGTGTGTGAGTGTGTGTGTATTTTTTTCGTTTTTTCCCCGTTCTTTTACATAGAAAAATAAAGGTCGCATGTCGAAAGGAACACTTGCGTTTAGAAAAATAAAAGCGTTGTCACTTGGACAGGTAAAGGCTGGTAAAGCGAACTCTTGCCCGGATTCGCTTGGAATTTCCGAATTTCTTTTCGCCAGTTTCGTCTTTCCAAATGATTTAATTTATATGAAATACATGACACAATTTATATCGACTTCCTATTGATATGTCTTTTTTTTTACTATTTTCGATTTAATAAACGAAATCTAATACCCACGTCATTTCCCTGTTCTTCTTCAAATTGTCTCCCACGTAAAGGAAACAATGGAATTAATTAACGGTCGAACGTTTGACCAGTCGTTAAGATAACGTTTAAAACGTTGACACGGTAGTTCGCATTGTCACGCGACACGACGTCATCGACAGCGCCCAATTGCTCCAAATACAATTCCCCTTTTGAATATCACGGTCAATTCCGTGGAATATCGACGCCGTCACGTTCCTCGACGATGGCTATTATCCTGGACGCGGTTCGAATGTAACGGATACGATTAATCGGAAATTCAAGCGAATCGGGGTGACCAATAACGTTTAGTCGGGCCAGTGACAGTCCTCGATCGAGTCCAACCTTTTTCCAATTGCCACGAAAATAATTCTTTCATTTCTAATCTTTCTATTCATTTTTCTTACATCACTTATTCAAAATCAAATGATCTACAAATATTTTGCAATAATTACAATTAAAAAATCAATCATTTATCTACAATTTCCATGAACAATTCCGAAATCGAAAATCGATCTGTCACTGACCTACAAAATGCGTTAACGTTATCTCGTAAACGGTGGCTCTGGATCGTCAAAAAAAGGTCATTATTTCTGCGATTACTCATCGGGAACCTACACGATCTGCTGTCGACTACTGAACGATGACAATTACACAGTAATGATGATAATAATTAACAAACCGCTCTCTCGATTGGATGTTAGGGACATTAGGTTCGAAGTCTGGTGTACACGTAAGCGACACATAAACATCCACGCACGCATACACGATATACGCGACAGGCGGGTCGCGTTCATTTACAAAAACGACGAGATCGGCACTCCCTGTACTGCGCTGTATTCTCTCTCTCTCTTTCTCTCTCTCTCGCAGTTCTCCCTCGCTCGCGAGAAAAGAGACGAAGAAACAAAAAATCGGATACGCTCGTCGCCAACGTACGTCGTTATAGTATATTTACAGTCCTTCGTTAATTATTGCTATGGTACATTTATACAGTCTAAACGCGCGTACAATAGGCCGTACGAATGAAAAGTATGAAGCGTTCTCGCGGTGTTACACTCGCGCTTTATTCTACGCTGTTCTCCTCCTCCTCTCACGCTTATTTTTTAAATTTGCTTTACTTTTTTTTTGTTTGTTCTCGCTAGATAAAAATCGACTCGCTCTACGCGGCGGCAGGGCGGGTGGAAATGCGCGCGCCTCGTCACGCGGAATTCACGTTTTTATACGCGGGTACGTACAGTACGTAAATATATGTATATTAGATACTCTGCGAACGACGCGCGCAAATTGTTGCTGATGGATCATGTTGAATACGTTTTCTACCCACCATTATGTGGCTCGCTGTTGGTTTGTAATAAATCGTTCGTGTTTCATGTCGTACCTTTTTTTTTCTGGATTTTCTTGGGCCGTCGTATATGAGGTGAGTTATTCAGTACTGGAGCCTGGGAAAACACGAATTTTTCTGACAATGAGATAGGAACGCCAATCATCAATTATTGACTCAAATAAATTTGTAAATCAGTAAATAAGGTAAAGAAGTAAAGTATAATTTCTGTAACTAGTAATTTCTAACATAAGAATTTCTTGGAAATTAAAAAAAACATATTGACTGAAATATATGAGATTTCCAAGGATATTTAATAAACATAAAAGTGCATTTAGAGTCTTGAAATTACTTTCCTGAAAGGCTTAGAGATTATTGACTCAAATAAATTTTTAAATCAGTAAATAAGGTAAAGAAATAAAGTATAATTTCTGTAACTAATAATTTATAACATAAGAATTTCTTGGAAATTAAAAAAACATATTGACTGAAATACTTGCAATTTTCCAAGGATATTTAATAAACATAAAAGTGCATTCAGAGTATTGAAATTACTTTCCTGAAAGGCTTAGAGATCAGGGGCAGATCGTGGGCAGAGCTGTTAGGGATTATTACACAGGTGACGTTGTGCATAATAGATTTAGTGTTAAACTGATGAATAGGTTAATTAATTTACGGAGTACCAAGTATAATACGACAGGCTTCAGTACTAATTAATCTCACATACGACTTACCCCGTAATGTAATAACACGTTCGGTGTGATCTGTGTTGCGCTGTCTGAAATCTATTATATTTTATCTCCAGAGGGCGAGTGAACGGTGGCATTATTTTTCTTGATTTTAATAAACGCAGCTTAGCGTGTTTCATTCGCAACAATCTCATCGTTAATAAGTATTGCGTTACAGATAATACAGCTTTTGTTCTTTTTCTAATTACATCTAGGTAGCACTGTTTGTTTTTTTCTTTTTAACCTACGTTTACAGTTGACAACTTATTTACAAAGTTAACGCGTTCCTCAGACATTCTTAACGCTGTTTCGCCGCCAGGATATCTCACATACAAAAAACAATAAAATATAATTAAGATTAATATGACTCGATGTATGAAATGTACTTAAATTCTTTGGTTTAATTAGGATTGAAACGTGCATTTAAAAAAATTAGAGTATTTCATTCTTAATTCTTTTACATTTTTTTATGTATTTGAAGATTTGACGACATAAAAATGGTACAAGTATTGTTATATTTGTATACTATATATGTTACTATGAAAGATATCTGAGTCGCTGATGGTATATACAATAATTATAATAATTTAACCAAACACGTCTCACGGTAACATATTCACTATAATAAAAATGATTAATGAATCAAAATAAATAATTCGATATGAAATAATATACACTGGCATAGTCAATGACAATAATTATCACGAAACATGCTCGCATTCCGTTCACGCAACGGCACAAGCGTTTATCAGAATTTCACCGAAATTCCTCGAATTTGTTGTACACCGACGGGACCATAAACGCGAACCGTGAACGGTGACTGGCGAACGAACAGCGCTGGGGAATCTCGTTTTAACCAGCCGATCCGTAAAGCCTTAAATGTTTACGGGGCCGCGCGAGGCGACGCGTTTCCGGCACGTGGTATACCTGTGACGAAATTTGCAATTTCGTTGCGTGCCGACGAAAGACGTATAGTAATGTATGCGGAATACTTGTCATTCTCCCCCCCGCTTTCCGTTTGTCGCGGACGCCGCGCTATGCCGTACCGTTGCCGACGCCCGCGTCGAGGTGCTCGGCCACCGGATTCGTTCACCTGTTCATAAGCTTCCGGCTCAGCCGAATCCTTCGAAGTTCTACTAATTCTATAGTTCAGTAATTTAACAAAACCAAAAAGCAGGAATGACCTTCATATACCATGAGAGAAATTTCCTACATATTTTTCCTTATTTTATTTAAACATTTTTTTCTATTGATCTTTTTAATTCATGAACTTCTTCATTTATTTCGCTCTCTATAAAGTAATTGTTTGTGTAATTTGTACTGAGATCAAAACTGGTAAACAAACGATTTAATGGTGGATTAAAAAATTTGTCTCGGTTCGGGGAAGTTGGAGGAAAATGAGCGTAACGAGAGGTCCGACTGCGAAGCAGGGATAAAGAGTGCTTAAAAGGGACGTGCAGCCGGAGATGCATGAAAATCAGTCTCGAATGTATTTGCGCTCTCGGTTCCGGTCTCGTTTTGTAAAACGTACGCGGCCGGGCCCCGGCCCTTGATTAATCGTCCAAGCGAGACGACCGCTAGTCGAGCGTGATCGATTTTATCGGGCAAGGACAACTCCAGCCTGCCGAATCTCGTTAAACGGATAGCAACTCCCGTCTCCCCTCTCGATTGCTGCGAACTAATTTTTATAAAAACCCTACAGCAATATATACAACTCGGTGAGAAAATTATATTAAGTATTTCGTCACCTACATTCGACGTTCCATTTGTAATTCGACTTTAATAAATATTTTGTTATTTATATCCAGAAGCTTTGATTAGATGAATATTCGATTTATCAGAAAGATTTTTCCTTCAATTTGGAACCAGAGGAATAATCAACTGAAATAATTTGTTATTTATTGGCTCGGTAAAAGAAGCTTTACATATGAGCTTAATTAATTGAATGCATTCCTTCATTTTCACGCGTCAAAATTTATTGCTGAAATTAAATCAAATGAATAATTTCGTACACCTTACCGATTCGATAAAAATGCATATAAAATGTAAAGAGAAGCAGGAAATTGATTCACGTGGAATGAGAACATTACAGGATAATTAAGGACATTAAAAAAATTCTGATGAATATTTCTCTCTCCTTATTCATAATAATATAATTCTAATCACTCTTTGTGAGAATGATGTTGTATTTCCCGTTAACAATCACTTCCTCCAATTTCTCGGCCGCTTATAAATGTTAAAAAATCTGTTCGACGATCGTCGCGACTCGTCGTCGAATTTATTTTTAGCTAACCGGCCCTCGAAGGGTTCGAGCTGAACAGACTTCTGTCCGGCATTGAGTACGTTCCGAGCACAAGCTTAATTAAAATGTGTGGGTTCGTCCGATGATTCGGAACACGAAGCATGCTCGACGCGACTGTTCACGGGGGTTTCTCACGCTAGACAAACTGCGACGGCGTTTTCCAGCAACTGGCGCAGCACGGAAGGGCGCTCTTCAGCGTGTCCTTGAAGGCCTCGCGGAAGTCGCGGTTGAAATACGCGTAGATCAGCGGGTTCAGGGCGCTGTTGAAGTAGCCTATCCAGAATAGGACGGACACCACCGTGTCTGGACAGTAACACGCCTCGCGGCACAGTGACGTTGTCAGGTACCTGGAAAATTAACATTTATTTCATTTAGTTACGGAGATTAAATGTTAAACATTAATATAATTATTTACTTTAGTTTTTTAGTATTTGATATATGATTTGATCAATTTGAAGAATTATGGTTGTGTGAGTTGTAAGGTACCATTACTCTCCTAAAAATATGAGTACATTTCGAACGTTTGGCCTCGATAAAAATCGGCTCGACTTAAAGTGGATTCATAGGTAATGTTCTTCCTCATCTCTGCTACTCCCGTTTCCGGGATTGACCATCAATACTTTCACCCAGCTGACGAATCTAATCATAATTTCGCAAAGTAATAATTTAATTTGAATGGATGATTGACATAATAATAAAAAATAATTCCCAATTATTTATAATAATCTACTCGTTCCATTGCACATTAAATTTTATTATTACTATTATATTATACCAATTCCCAACTGGTTATGTATATTGGACTAAAATCTTTAAGCTTCATTGACATCGTATCTCGTGATAAAAGCCCGTTATCGACAAATCCCTCCTATTTTCCTTGTTAATTGTTGCAAACTGTTACGAAGGAACGCATCTCATATTTCGCATCGAATTTCTAGCCGCGCAGCCTTTTAATTCATTTCGACAGTGCGCCAACTGGGGCCTGGGGAAATGGGAGTAGAATCGTGTTCGCGCCGGAACACCATGTCCTGTCGTTTTAATTAAAAAATTGTCCGCGTGTGCATGCGAAGTGTTGGCCCACTCATGGCCAAATGAGAATTCACGTTCTCCCGCTCGGTATCAAATAATAGTAAACAAATATACTAATACAGGTATAGTAAGAATGGAAAATATGTTTGCAAAATATCTGTCCAATATAGAGGATATTGCTTGTATAAATTATCCATTTTGTACAAAGTTATTAAATACCTTCTAAGAGTATGAAAAATAAGGGATTTCAGGTACAATATATGTTGTAGGATGGTGAAGGTAGAATGAATACGAAATTATTATTATTATTACTATTGTTAAAGAAGAGGAGGAAGGAGGAGAGGCGAAGGAGGGTAGCACGATTTCGGTTAAAGGAATGAAATAAAAGTGTCGAAATATTGGGAGGTTCGGGATAAAATAATTTATAGGGGTCGAGGGTAGCAGGTGTGAACGTGGGAACACGTGTTGGGAGATGGTTAAGGGGAAATTGGGGAAAAATAAGTACAACAGGGTAAAGCAAGAAAAAGTTTTAGGAGAGAAAAGAGGGGAAAAGTGTAGATAAGATGGGAAGAGCTCTGAAAAGCATTGAAGAAATACGGATAGCGAAAGTAGGAACTAGGAACCGGTTAATAAGGGAGATAAAGAGAGATAGAAGGAACCTACGGAGTAAAGACGTGATATAATAAGAGAAAAGAGGAGAGAGAGAGTATTGTGAAATAGAGTACATGACTGCAAGGAGATCGACAAAGTGATAAGTTTAGAATGGAAGAAAGGGATGGAGGGTATGACAAAGAAAGAAAGGGGGGAGATAGATGAGTATAGGAAAAGGAAGGCCGGAAGTTCTCAGAAGGGGAGGATTTACTAAAAATAAGTAAATGACAACTTTACATACTAAATAGTGGCGGAATATACATATGTATTCTCCCTCTCTGTCTGTCTCTCTCTCTCTCTCTCTCTCTGCTTCTATCGCATGTTAATAATTGTTAGAAAATATTATATAAGAGTAGTGGGTAAAATAGTACATAAGAGTAATTAGTGAGATAGTATAATACGAGTAATTAGTAAGATAATATGAAAGAATAATTAGTAAGATAATATGTAAAAATTAGTGAGATAGATGAAAAATAATTGCAACATAAATATGCAGTAGTATTAATTAAAAATTTCAATAAGAAAATCCATGAAAAAATAAACACTAAACTTATACATACTAAATGCTTTCTAAAGAAAACTCGCATACTTTTTAAAGAGTAAAATAATGCAGCGAACAAGATGTTCATAATTTTTATCCTTATGCGTCAGTTACATATTATTTAACTTATGGAGGGCAGTTTGTATTGTGCTACGGTACTTGAACAACCGTTCGACACGGGTGCTATAAATCAGAAGGCTTGCACGGCTCGATAAGCTCGGCCGACAGAGATTTCTGATCCACGAGAAGCGTTCCGAACCGCGCCGCCTGCAAAATAAATAACTTCGGCGCAGGGGCTGAAATGTTCGCCACCGCGGCTCTCGCTCAGATGACAGTCGAAATCTCAAATCCCTTTTCTGGTTACAATTTATACAATCCGGAATGTAACCGGAATAAACTAATTTATATAATTTATAAAATTAATTATTTTTTTGTATTATATAACATAATAGAATTTGAAGTATTTGAATGTAGTATATAACATAATAGAATTTGAAAAACTTATGCTTATCAAAATTTCTATAAGGAAGGGATTTTGAGTAAGGAATGGTCTATAATGGACTATAAGAAATCAAGGAACAAAGGTGATGAATAATAAATGACTGTTTACCGCCCAGGCGCGTATAACTATAGGTAAACTTGGAGAGTTTATAATATGCATAACCACGAGCCAGTTCGGAAGCAAAATTAGTGGTACGAGTTCCCATTAGGATTGAAGGCAACTTCCGGTTTCGAACTTCATCTTGGGAAACAACCGAGCGAAGGAGCGAGGGGGGCGAATCTTTTATCGAAGTCTATTAACGATAAATCAAAGTCCGCTCACCGAACTCGCTAATGCTATTATAAAACCGTGAACAAGCTTCCACGGGACGTTCTTAGCAGCCGAGAGTTAATTACGAAGTACCCTTCAGATTATTTCTCGTAAGTAAGTGGTATTATTTATGTCAA
>SMSR01009463.1:0-22492 GCA_019453355.1 Ceratina japonica | reverse complement strand
TCACAGTTACCCCATGAATTGTTATTTTTCGGGCCAGTTGTTAAACGTATCGGGCGCAATAAATTTCTTCGGCAACGCTGCTAAATTAACCGGGTAAAGAGACGTTTACGCACTTGTTGCACTAAGTCCGCAGTGTGCGTTTGGCTTTTATGATTTCCGCGTGTCTTTATGGCCGACGATTCATCGCGTTAAACAAGACGGATTGCCAGCGGTACGGGCGCAGCGGCGCGTCGGCGGAGCGCGGAGGCCGTCGATGAGGGCCGATTCGTCGCATAAACGTCAGTCCGCGGATGACGTATGAATATGTATCAACGAGAATCTTCGTCCGGCGCGTCGCGCCGCCCGTCCGTCTCTTTAAAACGTCCGGATAGATACCGTTCCTCTGTGTTTGATTTCCACCGCTGCTGCGCCGCACCCCGAATGAGGCCTCCGCGGAACGTTGATTGGAATAATTGATGCACCGTGTAAACCTCGCCGGGATGGTTTCGCAAAATTGCAGCGTAAAACCGGCTGCCTTAAATTCCTTCACAACGATCGTGTGTGATTTTAACAGTTTTATTCTGAGCCCGTCGGGACGGAATCATCCGGCGGATATTAGAATTTATTGAGTTTTCAGCGTCTTCTATAAATTGTCGAGTTACTCAATTTACTGTCGTCAGCCGGTCTGATTTTCTATCAAGCCCGCTACCGCAAATTCTCATACAGCCATCGATTCCGTACAATAAATCTCCCGTCCAAACACAGAACGTCTGGGTTTAATTTACGAACCCGCTGGATACACTTACCCCGGCCGATTCCATTATACCAAAGTAGCAAGATTGACCTCCCATATTGGCTCCGTTTGCTAGAGAATTTCCAGTTTCCTAGATACTTCCTCCTCGTCATGTTTGTCGGACACATAATGAAATTTACGTTTATCGTTACATTTGCAATCAGTGCAAACTGACCAACCTGTAATCTCATTAGTTTAACAGGTAGTAGAATTTTTTATACAATTTATGCAAAAATATATATCATATTGAAAATTGTTCCTTAAAGTCATTCTATTAAAATGCAAATAGTTCAGATTCTGATTTATTTAGAACAAATTTCTAAAATAATGAAGCTTAAAAGCTGTACTTTTATCCCAATAAATAAATAACTTTATTTTATTAATAAACGACTATCACGAAAAATATTGAAAACACTTTTTATTATGTTTATGTCATATATTTATTATAGCCAATAGAAATTGGAACGTAAGTTATTAAAATTGAGAAATTTACCTTATTTAATCTACAAAGGCGGCGAACGGCAATAAAAAGAAAATGAGGTTGTTTCAGCCTGAAATTAAATAGCGGCATTAATTGGGGCGTAAGGTCGAATTGAATTTTCGCGCAGATGAAATCTGAACGGGACGGGAGAGAGAAAATCGGTTCAGCCCATTAATAAGGTCGATCAGCATATTGCGCGGGAGGAGAGCGTCGTAGCTGCGTACAATGGCGTGCGTACATCGTCATTGGCACGTGAGCGCGATTCGTCGCATAATCGCCACGTCGTACACAACGTTTGAATATGCAAATGTACGAACGCGCGCATTATACACGTGGTTTGCTCTAAATTCGGCCGTCGAGTTGTACTGTAATTAATAATCATGACCGCCGATGTGTACGTACGATGTGCGGCGATCGACGACGGCGATGGTTTAAACCGGATTTCTCGGCGTTCCGATCTTCAAATACGCCTGCCGGTCCCTCCGTTCTTAAGCTAAGCCGTGCTGAGGCTTCCGCTTCCGATGATTAATAGAACTGATGATGCAATATTAAGATTGCTCTGTCATTTAGTTTTTGTTGTTCGCCTTATAATTATATAATTTTAATATTGTTGCGCACTTTATATTATTTTATTGTTGGGAATACTTTTGTAGTTTACACTTATTTATCTTTAAGGAAATAACTTGAAAAAAACTGAACAAAAGATTAGAAAAATAATGAAAGAAAAATATGAAAAATAAAAAATAAATAATAAGTGATTCATCTTCAACTAAAAATAAATTTTTATCTAATCATGAGAAATGGAATAAAAATAAATGAGTAATTAATAAAAAAATTAGAAAAATGATGAAAGAAAAATATGAAAAATAAAAAATAAATAATAAGTGATTTATCTTCAACTAAAAATAAATTTAAATGTAATCACGGGAAATGGAATAAAAATAAATGAGTAATAAAAGCAATAAAATGAAATTTTAATTAAAGAAAATAATTATGGGAAGTGAAAATAATTATTAATAGTTGCTAAATCATTTGGAATTTCCATACCAAATTTTTACTAGATGAGGTGAACATCCTAATTTTTGTACAGCATACATTAGCTAGTTTTTCTATGATTTTATATATTGTCTTAAAATTATATAATAATTTAAATAATATTAAAAATAACCCAATGAAAAATGGTGAAGTGAACCGAAACTGGGATATTTACCTTCTCAGATAAATACATGACCCCAGAAAATTAATTGAAAAGAATTTTCGAGCTCAACCAGGACCTTAAATCTTGGTGTCTGTAAAATTGTACACATTGCCCCTTTATAGCTGGATTCGATGTATCTGAGGTACGTGTATAGAATACATGCCAAGCAGGCGGGACAACGACTGCATTCGGGGACAGTTTAAACGTATCTCTCGGTAGGTTTCTTCCGGGTCGTCGGGAAAGCGGAAAAATTGCTCCTAAATTATTCACTTTTGACTGCCGGCGTAATCGCGGCCGCCTTTAAAAGTCCCGTTTCACGGTATTTGTGTAATGAGCGTTTCTCTCTGGGCGAGTACAATGGCCCGGCGGAAGTTCGTCCCTTAACAGGGAATTACCGTCGCAGGTGAGGCGAAATTGTATACGATCGCCGAGATTGCTCACGTTTCATTCTTAAACCGAATATAATACGTAATCGCGTCGCATATATTCGTCGCAATCAACGATACCCACATTTTATTGTGTTTCGCTTCTATTATATGAAACTTTAATTTAATCTTCGTGAAAGCGCGTATCAGCCGCGTTCCTTTGTCTTCCCTTCTTTGAACGAGCTTAACGACCACTCGCGCGCGCAATTATTACCGCGCGGCGGAACGGGATACGGCGAATTCTTTTGAAACGCGCGCCGATGCTTCTAAAGGTTTTTCGCATGTCCCCGGATCACAACACGTATTACGAGTTCCCGTGGAACCGCAGAGAACTTAATCGCTTGTAACATATACGATGTCACGTACATCTCGTTGCTTAAATCCGGACGTGCCGTACTCTTCCTGGCATTTGCATTCGTCCGCCCCCATTCCTTCCCTACCGTTAGCTGAATTTCCCTGAAAAATTTGCACGCCGATCGATCCATCGAGGTTTCGTCAAATAAAATATTGTAAACTAATGGCTTGTGAAGGTATCGACGATTTCTTCTTTTTTCACTATAACTGTACTAGGTATTCGTTCGTAATTCGTTCTAATCATTATTTCGTGGCATGGATCGATTCTTCATGTTAGATGAAGTAGGTTGATTGCTTCGAGGAACTTTAAGGGTCCTTTAGGCTCCAGTTTCTCTGATAGAACTGGAGATCTTGGACTGATGTCTTTCAGTTGCATATAGTGGGCATTCAGTAAATATGTGTTCAGTGAAATGCTTGCAGTTGCAGAATTAATTACAATTATTTATTCTTCGTTGGTTTTAATTTATTAAATGAAAAGAAATAGGCATATTTTGTAATTTTCTTTCAATTGCCTTGGAAAAATAATTTTGTATAGTCAATCACGTTTATAATGAAAATTCTATTTTGTAATTCCGATTTATTTCATGGTTTCGCTGAATAAATTTTTTTAGAGTGTTCTAACTCCTTAAACGTCGAGTATCATCATCTTCAATAATTGTTATTGTCTCTGTAATTGATTGTATTTTCCAATTGAAGTGAAAGTAGGATTTCATTAATAGAAGTTCGAGCAGTAATTACGCTTCTCTTTAACGAGGTTACTTGTTTGAGAAACAATATCTCGATACTTTCGATGTTATTTGATAAAGAATTAAAAAATCCTCACACTTCCTATTTTATTAATCATTCAACAGAAATATAAGCAGTCTTCGTCTCGATAGCATTTATATCATTTAATTAATTAAATTCTTGTTTTGGCAAGATTCCATTTATTTTTGTAGTCAAAAACGTTTTAACGAAATCAGAGTTGCAGTATGGCACTGCGCAAACACAGTTACGTCGTTCATTCGGTTATTGATTTTTCTATTAGGCGAGACGGACAGTAGTCGAAAAGTTGAACACGCATGAATAATTACGGTGCATCCTCCGGAGCAGTTTACGAGAACTGTTGCGAGAATAGTTCAAAGTAGAAACGCAGCATTCGTAGTTCACAAACTCGATTACCAAGTTCAGACATTTCCAGATTTGTTTAGCCAATTTCACCCCGTATAATGCGAGTCGTGTGTATTTACCCGCGGCGCGTTTGATTTAATTATGGATCGATTATCAATCGGGAGCTGACAAACCGTCCGTGTTTTTATTCTGACAGCGGGCACGTTCGCATCCCTACATTTTTTCAAGCGGAGATAAATAGAAGCTGTCAGCGAAAATTCACTCGCAGCTCGCGCGCCGCGCGATGTTCGAAGGGAATAACGGCCTCTGACGAATGCTATTAAAAATATTTGTCAAGTCTACAGAGCGTACGTTTTTACACAAAAAGACGAGCCCGGCCGCTTTCAATATTTTGAAACAGCGTCCCTCTGACTTTGTTTTAAACAAAATTGCTGGTTCAAAGTTTTTCACATTTCAAAACGGAATTCGCTGACTGAAGACTTCAAATATACTCTATTATGTTTTGAAAGAAATGACGATCTAAAAACTTGTTTTTATGCAACTGTCTGGTCTCCATTTTATACGTGTAACTCGCAAAGAGGCCATTAAAAATGTTCAATATAAAGTTTTACGTGTTTCCCCTTCACGTATAATAATTATGATTCTACTCTGAATCTAAAATTAATCGTACTAGGAGTCAGATGATCCGGATTTCTCATTCTTCAGTATTTATACTAATCTTATAATTGCAAACAATTTTCAAAATCGTTGATTTAAGCAATAACTATTTTAATTAATATTCATATCGACTATACACTACACTTAATTTGCAGTTTGTTTTGTTATTACATACCAATGGATTTTATGAAGCGGTATATAGAGGAATAAGGAAATAAATAAATACCGTTTAGAACAATCCGATTCGCCGGGCTTGGAATACCGTAATGAACTATGCCACAAATTTACTTCCACGTTCTGTATAGAATTCCTCAGCCGGGCAATCGAAATTGTTCTCGAGAGTCATTCCTAGGAATCAAATATCAGGACTACACTCGACTTATTCGGATTCCACCGTTCCCGGCCACTTTCGTCGTACGATCAAACCGTGTCCGTCGCATCGAACTCCTAAGATAAATACGGCGCGGGCCCCGAGGATGGCTCGCCCGGCTGCCAAGCCTTTCGTTCGTCCATATCGCGGCACTATTTGCGGAATTTGCATCGCGCCTCGCAGCCGCTGTTCCGCTCGCAATATTGCTCGTGTACACCCGGTTAAATGTCTGCAGGAAAGCTTCATTTGCCAAGGAAACAGACACTCTCGCGTCTCAATACACGTCCCCCGCTTGTTAATGCACACGTTCCCCACCGTTCAACGTGCACATCTGCTACTCCGCAAAACTGCCTGGTTATTTACTTCGCTTGTCACCTTGTTAAGAGTATTAGCCGAAACGAGATTACGAAGCTGATCCCATCTTTTCGATCTTCCCGCAATGTTATCACTGAGGATTTATGCGCAAAGATTGGCCCACGAAGTTACCTGCTTTTAGTTGATTCGTTTATTAACAATTTTTCATACCAGTTAGCTTATGTCAAGATGATTATGTGACAATTAGTTTCTGTGATACTGGACGAGTGCAAGTTCATTAAAATGTATGATTTTATGGTCATTTTGGTAATTTTTGTTAGTTTTTAAACGTGGACTAATTTTTAGACACTCTTTGACAACAGGAAATATAAAGAATCCATTTAATGTGTGAAAATATGTAATATATGTAGGCATAAGTGAATTATTTTCAAAGAACAAAAAAAAACCTTAATTTACCAAAAATACCATCATAAATCAACTTAAGATTGTTATTTAAGTCATAAAGTTTTATTTTACATAAAAATTTGCAATTCAACAATGAACTAGGTACTATATTAAACTAAATACCTATTTCTTAAGCCAAAAATTATAGGATTTTGATCTGGCACGTTGGAACCATTCTTGAATATTGTTAATCCGATAATAATATCCATTCAATTAGTCAGTACAAAAGTACTCCTCGAAATTTCATGCATGGATTGTCACCAATATCCATTGTACAGAGTTAATCGTTATTTAACGTTAACTACGTGTATACATAATCGCATTTTAAATAGTCGAAATTACAACCATTGGATGAATCGCTCTGTACACGTGAATAATTCTACTTTATATGAGATATGAACGTATAATTATCAAACCGTGATTAGATTGCCTTTCAGTCTAGTAATATTAAAGCTATAATGATTTCGATTAGATATTGATTTCCAGTTAAATGCAATATTCACAGTTTACATTTCATCATTCCCGCAATTAATTGTTACGCGTGCGTCATCAGTACTGACGACAGAGTAAATATTAGAATTAATACCCACATATATATGTATACATAGTACATACATGTAGTAAAATAGAGATGTACTACGAGAGTATTTACGTTATATGGTTGCTCCGCGCAAATGATTGCGCGAAATTCTCGTTCAGCATTTTAGTGCAACACTTAATTAGTTTAACAGTTGCGATTAGTAGAACTTTGACCAACTAATTAAATCCTCCCTGATACGAACCTATAGATATGAGAAGTTAAAGTAGCTTAAGAAATAACTCGGACCCAATCACCCGCCATCCAACGGAGAACGANTCTGAAGAAACACAAAATGCAAAAGTTTCTATAATATCACATGTGTTGATTTTAATATCACATTTCAACTAAATAGCCTAAAAACTACAATAATTCCTTTCTTGTTTCTGAATTAGCAGTNAATTAAATCCTCCCTGATACGAACCTATAGATATGAGAAGTTAAAGTAGCTTAAGAAATAACTCGGACCCAATCACCCGCCATCCAACGGAGAACGAATCGAATTCACCGGCGGCGGAACTTGCCGGCGAAGAAATTCGAGCGTTTGCACCCCAGTTTCGTGGTACCATCAAGAACGAAAGTTCCGCGAAAGTTTCGAGCATGCAACGCGTTCAACGGAATGGCGAGGCGGCCGCAATCATAGTAACTGACTGGGTGTCGAGCTAAAGAAGGCCAACGCGCGTGTATGTCCATTCACATCCACCGTCTCTCGATTCGTACGACTTCCGACGCGTTCCAACGTTCCACGAAAGCTCGCGTTATACCGCATGTGACGAGCTGCTTGTGTTAGGGAAGTGCTGCCATATGGGTGGTACATGTAAGAATTTTGTTCATAGCTTATATTAAAATTCATGAGGCTTACTTAGACTTGAAGGGTTGCCCCTTGGAGTATTTCGGTATTTTTTCTCTCCCATTCTAACATGTTATAAATTCTGAATTAATTCAGTGATGTACTACTATATTAGTAGTATATGTGAGAATTTTTTCATATTTTTATATTGGAAATTGAAATAGGAAAAAATTCACAGAGAATGAATATCAATTTTAAGTTTGTTACAATTTTATTTTCGGAAAATTCCGGTATTTTGTTTCTCCGATTCTAACGTGTTATAGATTCTGAAATAATTCAGTGATTTACTGCTGTGTGAGAATTTTTTCATATATTTATATTGCAAATTAAAATAAGAAAAAATTCACGGAGAATGAACGTCAATTTTAAATTTGACTTTTAGTGGAATTTAATTAATAATTTTATTTTTGGCACATTTCGGTAATTTTCTCTCCAATTCTAACGTGTTATAAATTCTGAAGTAATTTATTGATGTACTACTATATTAGTAGTATATATGAGAAGTTTTCCTTTTTTTTATATTGCAAATTGAGATAGGGATAAGTTCACAAAGATTGAACATCAATTTCNCCGCAGTATTTGACTCGCAGTAATTGCCTCATATTCGCAGTAATACCTATATTTCATCACCTTATAAAAATGATTTATTTAATTTAACCTAANGAAAAAATTCACGGAGATTGAACATCAATTTTAACTTTGACTTTTATTAGAATTTGATTAAGAATTTTATTTTGCAAGTTATAGTTAATGAAAAATTCTGAAAAAATTCAAGCTATGAAACAGGTGAGTCGATAATAGAAATTAAGAGCTTCAAAGGGTAAAAGCTCGCCCTGTTGTAGCAAAGAGGTAAAAGCAAGACTGAGCTTTCTTTTATTATTTGCAAATCTCGCACGAAGCTAACGTGAACAAGATATCGCTAAAGGTTTCTCATTACGGGTATTACGCTCCGGGACGATCGAAAGGTGGTGCGCGGATTATAGGAACGGTCGCGTTCCGGGATCTCCCTCACGTCGTCGTATTATCTGGATATACAATCGGTAAAGACGAGCTAATCGGATTATGTTGATTGCGCGCAGTTAGTCGTTTATTTCGCGGACGTAGACAGTCGCGTAGGAAAGGGAAGTATCAAACTTTCCGGCGGTGTATCGCCAGTTTATTACCGTGAAACTTCGCCACCGCCAGCAGACCGTCAGGGACATTCTATTTTCATGCGCTTTTATTGCGACCGCTTGAATTGCCCGTTCACTGTTTCTTCCGCTCCCCTACTCTCCCCCCCCCGCGCGAAGGCAACAAATATAATTCACGGTTCCCTTCTTCTGCGAGAATTCTTGCCGCCGGCTCGTAACCGGCGCGCGCGAAAATAATTGATTCGACGGAGTAGGTAATATGGTGCGTTCGGAGAAACCGTGGACGTGTATTAATTGTATCGGGTTATCGCGGGCGCAACGAGAGGGCTGCGAGCTTTCGGCGAGGTGGCGTGATAAAATTTGCGAGCTGCAGGCGAGAAGGTTATTTAACGCGCTCGCGCGTGTGGGTAAATGAATTACGCAGCTCGTTTCACGGCTGTGTTAGAGAGCGAGAGTAAGAAATAAATTCCAGTCCCGGTTGACGCTGCGAGATTGCCGACTCGGAAGTACGTTTATGGCCGTTTCAAATATGCACTGGCTGGCAGGCACCCGCGAGGAATAAATGCGAAATGTAAATACCGCATGAATACCGCGGGAATTATCGTTCGGGGGGATCCCGCGACTCCTGCGGGCCCCCCGATACCCGATCCAAATTCACCGGCCGGGCGAATCGCCTTAAGAATTCGATCCCGCGCCTCGTTTAAACCGGGGAACGAATCGAATCGGCGGAGGTAAACACGCACTAGAAACTTGCGACGCCGTTCCCTTTCATTTCTAACGTAATACGGCTGCGATGGTAGATGGTTCGAAGTAGATAAACGATAGAGTTCGTAATATTGGGTATAGAAGTTAGCAAACTAAATCCTGGATCCCTCCATATTACCGGGAAAATGAACTTTCGAGCGGGCAAGGAGTTATACAATTCGGGCTGCCAGAATCTAACTGAACGGTTGCCGCGGAAGTCTATTGTGAACAATCGGATCGATCGAAATCAGCATTGGAAACAAAACGGGCAGCTTTACTCGGCGGAAGGGAAATCCTCTTCTGCCGGGATAACGGCACCGGCCACGTGTTGCAAAACGAATAACTTTCCACTTCTCGAATTCAATTAGAAGAGTTCAGCCCCTCTTCACGGATACTTTGTCACCGGGTTATTACCGTTTCAAAGCCTCGTCCCATAGACGTTTCAATAGAGCAGCCATACTTCTGTCTACAACACTTTTAATTTCGGATTAATAACTCCGGAGTTCAGCCAGGATTTAATTATAACCTAATGTTAAGTCGTTTAACACTAGATCTACCAAAGGGAGTTAAAGTTACTTGCTTGGAATTTCTTATAATTAATTATTTTCAGCACATTTTTATTTCTTTTTCATAGGGTTTTATTTACGACCTTCCTATGTAATTTTTAAAGATAGGATAAATATTTTTGGACCTAACTTCGTTTTATGGACACTATTTCTATTCTTTAGTATAATCTGACTGTTATCGATAAAAAAAAGAGTTAATATGAAGTCTCAGAAAAATACAATTTAGTTAAAATAGGTGCAAACATATTTCAATATTTTTTTTATAATTGTATAAAATCCGCAGTTTATTTTTAAATAAATATTTAATTCTATAGATGGGATTTAAGGATGTTCTGGAGGTACAATCGGAGACAAAAGTACATAAAATTCGAAATTCGTCAATATATTGGCAATGAAGGCTATTTATGATGTATATTTTGTATTAAAAATATAGATTAATTCCGAAAGCTTTTGTTTAATTAGTGAATTGCTTCTCGTACTGGCTTTTTAATCAAGGTTCCTTAATATTAGAAAAGATTCTAAGTGACTTTTGTGAATGACTGTAACCTCTGATTTCAACTTGAAGAAAATAAATTGGTGATGTTGAATATAGACAATTACATAATAAAAAGTCAAAAATAAATATTTAAATAAAACAAAAATACTTCAGAAAGCAATATTTATAATTACTAATAAACATCTCAAATTTGTATAAAATTATGTTCTGATGACATTTTGTAGTAGTTTATAATGTTTTTTTTAACTGTTCAGTGAACAGTAATAAATTTTGTGTATTAATTAATTACATAGTGTTTAATATATATAGAAAAGAACTGAAGTTTCTGGCAACGTTCTTTCAAAATTTAAATAGGATTTGAAGTGGAATTGTATGAATTCTCCATAAGAAGACGTGTTAAAATGTGCAAACTTCAAATTGCTATAATTTTTAAACGATGAAGTGAATCGAACCCAAACTTTGATAATTGCTTTAATATAGTAAAAACTATGTTTTGTTAACGTTTCAAGAATTTCTGAACGTTTTTATATACCTCCAGAACATCCTTAAATGGAATCCAATAGTAGCGTTCCAGGCATCTTCGACTTCGTCTATGTCAAACGAAACGTTGGTACTAGATTAATCCTAATTAATTATCGGCTCCATTACAGCAGTTTAATGGCAACGCATTATTTCCGCTGTTCATTTCCTCTCGATTTTAATAGTTACAAATATTTTCCTTTCCTCCTCGTTTTCTTTTGCAATAATGAAAAATTCTTTCATCATAAGTATGACTTCGTTCAGGAGCCCTTTAAATATTCAGATAATCACCGAATGGGACTCATAATCCAGCGGCATGTCGCGCCTATCGTTCCGAGCACGAAAGATAAATAGAAGCGGAGAGGGCCAGCGGGCCGCCCTCACCCCGGGGGCATTACGTCGCTCGTTTCCTTTCACGTGCAGGTGTACCTGGAATTTGCATCGTCGCGCCGGTGCAACGTCCCATCGAGCGGATATTCCGATGGCTCGTCTACGCCCCTCAGTTTCCGTTCCGATGGTACATACATCAACTGCCGCTCCAAAATGCGAATGTTGTGTCTCGGACAAAAAGGAATGACCGATTTCTTCGACACCCATGCCCCGTGTTGATCCCTTTTACACTCTCGCGATTTATTTTACTTTTATGTGTCGTTGACATCCGGCCATCGAATCGACTTTACGTTCGACGTTTAAGAGACTATACTGGTTATACATTGTAAGGCTTCCAAAAAATCGACTTTTTTGCGTTTTCCGGAAGTTTATACTAGATCGGTATCATTTTTTGTTTCCGCTATAGAAGATAGCGCATAAGTCAATCGCATTTCATTATTTTTGTACCAAAATATTATTTTATACAGTCCATTTATAGGTAAATACATGCCTAAAATTTAGAAACATACAACGCAATACTTTTTTTCAAAAAAATTCTCAAAATAAATTTTGGGCGGTCTCAGTGGTATAGTCCTTTAATGCACGTAACGACGATCGCGATTGGAATTGTGTTACTCTATACGGTTTGAATTTCTCGCGTTTTGGTAAGGAAGTCGCGTGATTTCGATAGTGAAACTACCATCGCGTGCTGACTGTTTGAAGTTCTTTTTTTAACCAGATGTTTCGAGCTTCTCTTCTTAAGCCCAGCCTTTGTACCCAGCAATTTTAATTGTGGTTGTAATTACTCGCGGCCAGATGGGATAATAATCAAACGAGCTGGAAAAGTTGATATAACTGTGCTGATAAGAACGAACTAATTTTACAAGAGCTGGTTTGAAATTAAATGAAAAGCCTATGGTGACTAAGCGTTATGAACGGGGGCTGATAATAATTTGCCGTGTGATAAGAAATATTATAAAAGCAAAAAAATTGCTCTGATAATAATAATGAAAGGGTTGAATTATAGAAGTGAAAATCAGCTTCTTTCTAGACGAGGATATCGTTTTGAATTCGTTTCGTGGTTGTGGAACGAATATAACAATTTCCAGTTTAAAAGAAGCACGCGAGTTACTTCCAGTTTTCAAACCCGACCCGAAGAAACCAAAAATAATCAACAGAGAATACCGGTAGCCGGCGCTGATAGCTTTAGCCGGGCGCGGAGAAAGTTGTGTCAACTCGGCGGGGAAAATATTTTAAGAGAAAATTAGGTTTGCTAAATTAAGTTCCGATGTAACTTCGCCGATGACCTCGATTTCGTTTCCGCGAACTTTCTCACATTCCCCGCCGCCGTATTTTAATCAAAATTTATTTGCGACGTCGATACCCATTACCGGACACGGCCGCTCGCCCCGGTACAAGTATTAACTTAATAAACTCCGTCGTTTAAGAAAGAAAACTATTTTTATCATATTAAAATTCGCTTAACTCCCGCGGCACGCGTCTCGGTTGATTTTTCGGTCATTAAAAACCGTGGCATGAGGAGAATTAATTGAACCCGACCAGGAATATGAAATTAACCGCGACGCGTTTAAAAAATGCAAACGCAATCTCGGCCGGCATTCTATCTCCGCACTTATTTTTCATTTGCAAACGTAATAACGCGACGGGTAAATGCAATTGGAAAAATCGTCGCCCGGTGGTTACCGAATTAGGATCGTTCCATCCCCGGAGGATTCCCGGCTGAAATCATTTCGGCGTGTATATTTCCAAGGAAGCGTGGTAATTCCTCGAGACAGGAACCGTTCAGCGTTCCCGTAACTGCGTCTAATTGAATTCGGAAGCGCATATGCCAATTGTTCGTCGGCGCTCTGACATACTGATATCCAGCAAGCCGGCAAATATTCCGCTATCGATCGCCGCTACCTGTGAAACTCTCTGCGAATATATGTACAGCGCGGAACCGTCGCCGATGAAAACTTCATCGCCGTCGAAGTTGAATCCATCCGGGAATTTCGTCCGAAAAGAGTCGGCGTTATTAGCCCCCAGCGTGGAACTGCATTTCTCGTGTCCATTTTCTTCCCCGATGTCCCATCATTTATTATAGTAATATTGTAGACTTATCTGTGACGGATGTGATAATGATCGTTTAAATATTTTGTTAATCACGGTACACGATGTGCATAAATTATATCGTGCTTCATAATGGATTACACGAAATCAGAAATTGGATCAATATTTAAATAGGAGTCTCCCTCGCGGAATGTAATAAATAACTCGCGCAGTTGCTAAACTATTCAAACAATTTATGTTTGTTTGCGATTAATATTCTAGCGTCTTGTGCTACCAATAAACTGCAAGTTTATTAGCTTATTATGAAATCGAATAAACTTTTTCGATCAGCTTGAGAATCTCGCCAGGAATTTCATTTGCCGTGCAAACTAATTACTTCTCGTTGGCAAGTTTACTTACATAGACCAGAGGCTGAACAGTTTGTAAAATAATTAATTGGAAAGGAATGGGAATTTTGTAATAGATTTTTGTAATGGATGTTTGAACGGTCGAGTGAACATTTCTTTTGATTTCTTTGCGCAGGAATCCGAACGGTGTCTCTTAAGAAGACGGGGAGATGTTGCTGCAAGCGGACAAGAAAAGACGACAGCAGTCTGTAGTGCATCTACGAGAAATCTCCGGTTGAAGTAGGGTGAGTAATAAGCGGGGCAGAATACTTGAAATATCCTATTAAACGAGGAATAAGATTCAGTGTGACATGAATGTCTGGCGGGGCAAAATTGAGTTCTAATAGCTAACGTAATTAATTGGAAATTACTGAAGTAATTCCAATTCATTTCGTCTGATCCTTACAATCGAGACTAACCAAGTGCCACTCACTGAGTTTAATGAAACTTTTTTGGGACGTTCTCGGGTCGTAGAAGTAGAATCATTTTCAGACATTTCTTGAAATTTGTATAAACATGAATACGTCATCCTTATATGTTGTACATTATTTTAAGAATCACTGTTTTTGGGATGTTCTCGGATCGCAGAATTAGAATCATCATATTCTGACAGTTCTTGAAATTTGTATAGACATACATGAATACGTCATCTTTATATGCTGTCCATTATTTTAAGAATTATCGTTTTTGGGAGATCTTTCCTCAGAAATTAATTACAAACAAATTAAATTAAGGATCGTCCATTTGGAATGATTTCCGTCTATCTTAATTTTTACAATAGATTTCGAAGTAGGTCTGTCATTCAAGTGTAAAGATATGCCTTGAAATTTTCATAAACTTTTTCGATGAAATCTTATAATTAGGTTGGCGAATTATACGCAAAATAAAATATTTAGAAGAGAGAATTGAGTGAAGAACGAAATGTAGGTTAGTTTGCATTTAACAATTAATATTAAATCTGCTGATTGTTTTTGAGCATTAATGTATTCTATTTATATTTATTTCATTTTAGAGCAATTTAATATTGATGCTTCAGTTTGGTACCACTGTAAATAATAATTGCAAGTTGCAATTTTAATAAGAGTTTCATAAACGTTTCGTTCTTTTTTTATTTCTTTTTGGAGGAATTAAGAAATGGTCTTTTAGGTCATAGTAGATTTAATGTTAAATGTCAGCATCCACATTGCTTTTAATAATTTGTGTATTCTTGCTTGTTGAGTGCATTGTCCAAAATTAGACGTATTTATATTTTTTATAAATGCCTAAAAACATATAGTTTAATATTTTTATAGTAATCATTATTTTTTAAATGGTATCGTTTCTCGAAGTTGTTTAGAGGAAACATATTTATTATTGAGTAATATTAGAAACAAAATTAGCTTAACAGAAATCTGAAGAAACACAAAATGCAAAAGTTTCTATAATATCACATGTGTTGATTGTATTATCACATTTCAACTAAATAGCATAAAAACTATAATAATTTCTTTCTTGTTTCTGAATTAGCAGTCAATATTCATATAATTCTTTGAATAACGTTCGATTTGGCATTGATAAAATTCGAGTTCGAAATGCTTGCATAACTGAATTGCATACAATTTCCATGAACTCTTCTTACGACCGTTCCCGAGAGATTTTCGATAGGATTGAGATCCGATAAACAGGCCGGCCACTGGAAACCATTCGTATTCTTTTTTAAATATTATTAAAATATTCGCTGAAACGAAAAGGTGGCTTTACGGGGATTTAGAGCGGCGTACTTATCGGCTTTGAACGTGAAATCAGTTTAGTCCGCCTTTATCTCCAGTTAGCCGAAATTTTGTTCTAGCAAATAAAACACGAGCAGAGCGCACATCGAGCTCGACCCCTTTTACCGGTACGTGTAAAACCCGTCTGTACACGCACTCGTCCAGAGCGCAGAGTCCACAACCGTCGCAGCAACGAAATTTTGATTTGCATGCGTATTGTTTGACCCGGCTTCGGTTTTTTTCGCCGATCGCGGTGCCACGAGCTGTGCAATGAAACCTATACGGTTTTTAATCTCTACAGGATTCCCTTGTCTATACACGCTTTTTAACGCTCGCGTTGTCGCCCCGACTTCGTGCGCGCACGGTCCGAGTTCGCGCCGCGCGTCCCGTGAAATCTATACCTTCGCGCGTCGACGGGATGGTTGTTCCGTGATTTCGGGCCGTTTCGGTTGATTCCCATGGTCCTGGACGAATCGACCATCTGCGGGACAAAGTGGTCGCTCGCCGAAACACGTTCATTGTGCGTGCGGACGATTCCATCGGTCGATCTCTTCTCTTCCTGTTTGATCAATTTGATTCGGCCTCGTCCGCAAATACCGTTCCGAATAAAACCGGCCTGAATACGTCAATAAAATATGACGAATCGAAAGCCTCATTAACGGCTCGTCGTCGGCAAAAGTAAATATTATTTAAGAAGCACGTGGCCGACAATAGGGAGAAACAAATGGACCGTTCATATTTTATATAGGTGTGAAAAATGCACGACTAAACAGTTTTCGTTCGGCGGAAACAATAGAGCCCTTCGAGCGGGGCCGAATCCATAAATCAACAAGCCTCTGGTAAAAGCTTTTACACTAATGAAAAAGAAATTCCTTTACTAAACGGCCGTCGTAAATTTATACACGCGAAATCCTTTTACACGCCGGCTTAAGCAAATTAGAAACGCTTTGCGGATGCTAAAAAAGGAAGTAAAAAAGAGTCATCGACCGTCTGGGGCCAGTAAAAACGGACGTTTGCGGGGGAAGGCAAAATCGGGATAAATTCATCAGAAACTCGGCGACGGGGCATTTTTGCGCCTCCGGGATCCCGTCGAGCGCATTAAAACGTCTCGCGGTTTCGCGTTGAACCCGCGGCGGCGAGGGCAGGATGCGCGCGGCAGGGTGTGAAAAAGTCATTCAGGAGTCGACCAGACTCGCGACACTTTGCCGAGAACCTCTTTACGCTTCGAGTATAATGCGCGGCGCCGCCTTAACGGAGCGGCGCGCCGCGCCGCGCGCAAACACGCGACTCCCTCGTTTAACGTACACTTGTTAATTAGCATTAGACGGGAGAACGTGAGCGCCCGCGTGCTTCTTGTTCGCTTAGCCGGCGGAGTGGCTGTTAATGCGCCCGGCAAAAACCGTAGAAAGAATGGCAACCCGTTGATCTCACTCCGGCGCGTCTTAACCTTGGACGTTAAAAAAATAACAGTTTCAGTTTCCCGACCGAGTAGACTCGCGCCTGATCGATTCCCCGGTTTCCGGTGAAGTGTAATCTGTTTCGAGCATTATTAAATGCCAGCTACTTCCTTATCAACGTTACGGCAGATTACGCGCACGCGAACGAATCTTTGTCGCTGGGTGCTACGTTATGCTCATGGCTAATTAACGTGCAGACGGTTGGTTTACGATAATGATGTGGAAAACGGGGGAAAGGGCCGTATGTACTGAGCTTTACGAATGTGACTTAATACGTCTCACATACTAAATGAAAGTTTTGCTCATAATTTTTTTTTGTTAGCGTTTGGAACTTCACACGAGGTTCATTTAGGTGGAAAGTCGAATTTGAAGTCGAGTTTATTTGACAATTTTATTGGCTCTAGCTCAGTCATTAGAAGAAAGCTTTGTTCTTTTTTTGTTTCTCAGTCGTTATAATATCTCTTTTTCTTTTTTTCTTTTCTTTACTGCTCTCTGCAATATGTAAAAGGGTTAATTACCCGTGAATTAAATAAATAAATAAATAAATAAATAATAGAGGGAAGTAGATTCTACATCTTCATCCCTTATAGTATTTAAATTATGTAAATATTGAATCACAATAATAATTAATAATTAAACAGAAATGTACAGGGTGGATCGCTACATTTTGTCATCTAGATTTACGTAAATATTATTACGCGTAGCAAACAATGTTTCAGATGAAGTTGAATGGTTCAGTGTTGCTCACACGATACCAAGAATATTTTTGTGTTCATATCATTTTTTTTAGAGATATGAAGGTCAACTTAATTTTTTTAAATGAAACCACCATTTTTTAAACACCTACGATGATAGTCCCTTTCATTAGGAACTCAGTGACTATAATTGGTCAAGGTCATTCAAGGTTAAAATATGAAAACAGAATACGTTTATCGCAAGTGAGACTTGTAGTAAACATACTATAATAAGGTCCTTCAATATTAGTGAATGTTTTCAAAAATTTCTAGAGTCGATTACTTATACGTTTTCGTACAGTTTTCTCCGACCGTGACCTTGAGTGACCTTGAACAATTATAGTACCTGAATTCCTAATGAAAGGGACTATCATCGTAGGTGTTTAAAAATTGGTGCTTCTATTTAAAAAAATTAAGGTGATCTTCATATCTCTAAAAAAACTGATACAAATACAAAAATATTCTTGGTATGGTGTGAGCCCCACTGAACCATTCCACTTCACCTGAAACATTGTTTGCTACGCGTAATAATAATTACGTAAATCTAGATGGCAAAATGTAGCGATCCACCTTGTATATATTAAATATCTAAGAGGGAAGTTGCTTCTTCAAGTTGATTATAAAATAAGTTTCAAATTACAACTTTTGGATGAGAAACCGATCGTCAGTATTGGTATTACTTTCACGTAGGGGGTCGGATATATCGATACGTCACTCACGGAAAGTTTGGTCTGATAAGGGGTGCGAGGCTAGACGGAATTTTCGTGGACTCGCGTGACCGTGGCCGTGCTATCGGTGCTCATCGTTATGCCGACCGAAATGGATCCGATCAGCAATCTACGGGCCCGCGGAAGGTACGGTAAAAAAAAGGGTATATCACGCGACCGTCGCGTCACGAGAAATGAAATGCGTAAACTGTACGAGACGGGAATCAAAATGTAATCGAGTTGCTGCGCGCCGAGAGGGCACCGAGTGAAATGTGTCAAAATTTGACGAGTGCAGATGACAGGCGAAGAGGAATCAAGTTTATGCTGTTTGGAAATTGTGTTTGAAGAGTTTATTTCGATAGTAGCGACGATGACTCCCGGAGGAATTTTGGCGATGCGGAAATTTGTCATCTGCGCGTTCACTACTTTTTAAGTGCGCCGTGAAACAATGAATTCGACATGTGAAGGGCACTAACCATTGTATCTCTATTGGTAAAAAGTTGAAAAAATAGGGAATATGTCGACAAGAAATAGTTTTATACATTTATATTTATTATTTATTTATTTATTTATTGTAGTAAGACATTAGCCTAGTACAATCTTTGGCCGAAAAGTTGCACCTCTATTCCATTTAATATAATTTAAATTATATTTACCTATAGCACAGATACATAATTATATTATTTGCAAGTCTGTTACTTAATTACACAATTGTACATTTAAAATATTGAATTTATTCACCAGAAATGTACATTCGTATCTACATAAATTCTGCAGAGGTAACAAAATTATCTGTGGACAGACTTAATAAAATATAATAGTATAAATTAAGCAATCCCAGAACTGCCAGTTGTTATAAAAACAGTATCATTCACACGTAATTCAACTATCTCACTTGGCACGTCTGGTAGTAATTTATTAATATTCAGAATAAATACTATATACAGATCCTAAAATACTTTGAGATATTCCAGTAGTTATACTTTTAAAATTACTATAATTATTTCTCATTCTAACTATTTGCAACGTGTTTATTAAATAACTATTTAATAATTTATCACTTTTAATATAAGCTGACTCCAAAATAAAATAATCTCACTGATTCAGTAGTTTATATAAAAATGCAATGATACCATAGATAAGGATGTAAGAATAGCAATATGAGAATCGTCATTTACCATAATATTCATATCCATACGGTTTTCTCCATTTATTGATCATCTGTTCGACTGATCAAGGGTTTTGATGGCCACGAGTGGCAACGAAAATACATTCCAATATCTCTGCATTCGCGTAGATCCACGCATTTTCAACCAGCTAGTTCGGGATTTTTCCGATTGTACTTGCAAAGCGCGGATCACGTCATGTTTCACGGGGTTAACCGAAAAACTGTGGAATTAACTGGACCACGAATATAGGAAAAACACGGATCGAGTTCTCGCCTCGCGCGGCGCGGCACCGAAATCGTTGGTAGATCGTTTGCGCGAGTCTGCAGGCTGAATTTCTGCCATCGAAAACCAGTCAATCGCCGACGGACGAACGCGAGAAATAACAAATAACAGGTGCAAGTAAATGATGTTGACGTGTAATGAACAATTAAATTCGTTAAAAAAATATTTATACCCGACGGAATTGGTGTTGTTAGCTCGACAAATGCGTGAAATCGAGATCATACATATATATGTATGTATATACAGTGCTATATACTTGGCAACATTGGTTCTGCAAATTTCGCACATCTCGTATTAATTGCGTCTGTAAATAATTGATTTGTCCTAACTATTTGTTCGGGAGCATCCAATCATCCGGAAGTAAAGTAAAAAAATAAATACGCAGTTTGAAACTAAAAGAAGTTGAGAACAATCTATTCTGAGTTTGCTAACGAGTCGATCGATTTCCATTTTAAGTTTAATTTAATTAAAACTCTTGTTATTTTACGAGTGCAACAATACAAGCAAGAGACATTAAAAATATGAAACTTGTTGATGAGTGAGAATACGTATGAAAATCCAAAAGCTGATTAATGCAAAGGTTGTTAAATAATAATAATTAATGAAGTATTTATATCGTTAAATATTTATTAACTAAATGGTTTGATCGCGATTATATTTAGCTTAATTTTTTAAACGCAGAATGGATTTTAAATGCTAAAACACGTAGTACAAAATAATTATACACCCGGGTTATAATATTCCCGTAACGCGATGATGCAATGAGAGCTTATTTTACAAGAGCGCTTGAAACGTAATTAATTACAATATGGACGTGTCGCAACAGTAGAGCTTCGTGTTAACTAACTTCGCTTTTGAGAGCAGAAATACCATATTAACGTGCAACGCCAGCCGAAAAAATTACCCAATAATGGTCTCTTTTTTAATTTTAACACTCTATATAAAATTATAGTTCAATGGCCACATAAATGATGTATTGTACCTCGTTAGATTTTGAAACTCATTCATTCGTGCTTTTAATTTATTTTTATAAAGCCTGTGAAACCATATAATTCACATTAATTAAATTAATTCATTAAAAAAGGTGTGGAAACTTGAGCTTTATTTGCTTTTAAGAGCAAACACTATTTGGAAACCAAACACCAAGGCTTGCAGATGTATATTTCAGTTTTTGAATAATTATAATCTACGATTGTTTAAGTGGAGATCGTGTCCTTTATTTTCTCAAATCTTGGTAAATTGCTTAATAACGCAAATATTAAAAAATTCGATGTAAACGAGTAACCTGATTTTGTGTGGGGGCGATAAGCGTGCCACCTACTGTGTTAATCATTTTTGGCTCGCGGGAGACTACGTAACTGTTCTCAAATTGCGTGCGAAACGAGCGCGAGCATAAGGGCCGGTGAACGAACGAACGAACGAACGGCTTCTAAAGGTCTTTTAATTACTCGTTGCCCGGTGTCACGCGAACTTTCGTTCCCTGTCAGCCGTCACGTAATCGAGCTAACCACAAAGCAAATAAAAGATGCCGCCGCATGCTCACCGATATAAAGATTATGCGCGATAGAGGTGTCGTTACCGGAGCTAGTGTGAGAGGTAATGCGTGGACTTGTAAAAGAATTATGTGACCCCGAGAAATGACATGCTGCTTTCTTTGTTTTGGTAGAACGCTTTATCTGAATGGGTCAAGTTAACGCGATTCGATACAGACCACAGTTTTTAATTCGAATTTCTTTCCAATTAAGCTAATTATATAATTTTAATTCTTAGTATTCTTAAATCTGTTATTATATAATACATTTCTAAAATATTCTTAAATCATGTATTAAGAATATTTATATACAATATTACTAATTACAATTACTAAATTAATCACGTTTTCTAAAGACTTGCAAAATTTCTAAAATTTTTTATAATATTTCATTAATTTAATATCTAGGAATTGTTAAAATATCAATGCTTTGTCATAGTTTTTATGCAAGGGTTCATACATGAAATTGCACTATAATCAGTTTCTAGGTTGCAACGTTTCATTGCGTGGAATCGTAGAGGAATTATATGGATTCCAGTAATGACACGCTACTTTCTTTATCTGGATATAACATTTTACCTGAATGGTTCAATTTCACGCAACTGCACATAGATTATTCTAAACATTAAACTAGACTATAATCAGTCTTTGAGTTTAATCGTGTTGTAGGGTCGATTATTGTAGGATCGGTAATATAAACTTGTGCGATATACAAATGGACAGGTGATAGTAATCCTCACATAAGCAGATTTAAACGCCTCTAACGTCCCTTCACGGATTACCTAAAACATTTCCTATGTTCTGCTATTATGAATAATATAGATCAGCTTAACCTAAACCTACCATGCACCGTGCAAATGATCCTCTAAGTCCTCCTCTAAGTTTTACTATTGTATAAAGATAAACGGTTTATTTTGTATGTGAGCTAGAATTTGAAAAACGGAAGTATTCACAACGAAACGTCGACAATATTTTATGTACTCCGACGTGTCACAAGATATATTTTTAAACCGAACGACGTGTTACGTTTT
>SMSR01009462.1:100443-114072 GCA_019453355.1 Ceratina japonica | reverse complement strand
TGAATACGTGAGCAATTTCTTGATACAGGTATGAATTTTCCTAACTCAGTTAACAAGGAGCTGCACCTAAATAATGCATTAAAAAACAACAAGGAATGCTACTCTGGCTAACAAAAGAGAAACAGACGTATGTGTGTGTGTTTAGGATGAAGTATTTAGGGCTATCTTTCGTCTCTGCTTCAGAGCACGTAGGCTAATGCTCCACCTTTCAATATTGCGCGATAAACAAAAGCCAGTTGCAACACAGAGCCTCTCCCGTTGCATATCAAAGCAGCTTCGACGTGTCGTCCTTCGGCCAGCCGCGTCGCGTTTGATCTTGACTCGCACCACTTGCGATTGCTTTAGGATCGTTTCTGTGGCATCGTGTCACTGAACACACAGTACATACAACCGACTGACAGAACTGACTGCAACTCCGATATTCATTTACAAAATGTCAAAAAAACATTCGGTTCCCATTCTTCATATTTTAATCATTGTTTTTACTACATTTTTTAGTATTTCGTTTCTGCGTACATTTTGTGTACTGGCATTAATAAAAAAAAGTACGTGGAAGAGTTGAGATCAGACATTTTTAAAGGAACTGGTGCAAAGGAAGCCCGGGGGACTGAAAATTAATAAAGAGGAGGCTAGCCAGAGCGTGAAGTTTCCAAGGGAAAAAAAGCGAACGTCCTCGTAGCCGTGGCGGCGTGGAAATGGAAATCACAATACCAGCAGCTGCCTTTCTAGGCAGCCGGGGCGTTCGTCCCAGCGAACGGTGCGCGGAGGTTTCATTCAAATCGAACCGCGACGTAACACATTTTCTCGTCGAACGCGCGACGCGCGTATAATAGCGGACGAGAGACACGGCCGGGCAGCAACCGGGGCTCGTAAACAACGAGCCAACGGTGTATCAAAGCAAGCAACGTGCTCGCTCACTATGCCGGGGCATTGTGAAAAGCTAAACCACCTCTGCGCGCTCGCAGTCTCTCGCTCACACGCGCGACGCGACCGGCTTGGGTATATCCGCCGTTCTGTAAAATAATCCTGGGACTCGCGTTGAATAACGTTGGCTCGCGTTGCAAAATTTGACACTTCCCTGACGAGGAGATCGTCGTTCTGTCCTCTGCAAAAATTTCATCGAGTTTCTTTTATTCCGTCCGCGATACGACGACGCAGTCGTTATCGCAACATGACGAAGGAAATAGACGATTCAATCCTCCATTGCCTGAATGAATTATTGTCATTCATAAATTTTAATGCGCGTTCGTATTACTCCGTGGCATTGAATAAAAACTGATGTAAAGTCGAGTACTTGTTACGAATCGAGAGGAAAAATAAAAAAAAAGAGAATGCAATCGGGATCGGATTCTACGACGTCGTCATCATCGAGAAAGCTGGATGTTGGAGAAATTCAACGGTAATTAGGCGAGTTACCTACGTCGCACAAAGAGTAGCAACGTACTACGTCCCACCGTGTCTCGGCCGGCACAATGGAATCTCACGCATGACGACCATTTTATTTATTAGCATGCCTTCCCGTCGTCGTTCGTTTATCTCGCAGTACCTCTCTCCTGCCGGGCTGTCGCATGAAAATACCTTCAGACATTTCTCGCGTTCCTCGACGCATGTTAACGAGTTCGTTCGAAACACTTTTATCAAAATTCGCGAGAATCGAGAATTGACAGCGTGGAAGAATTTGGTTTGAGTTTGCTGCAAAAATGGTAGATTTAGAGCTGCTGCTTTTCTAATTAACGGATGGTATTTGGTAAGGGAGATAACGATAAAGACGGTGATTAGCTCTACACAGCCGGAGCTAGAGGTTAATTGCAGTGAGTACGGCGAAGTCTGATCACGGAGCCTGCAGTTTCATTACTCTTGTGGTCACCCGTTCCAGAGGTTCCTTATTTAATACTAACTAGAAGCCTCTATTATCCCTCATACAATGAATAAATATCATATAAACGAATTACGTGAATTTATGCATTTATAAATTAATTCTATCTGTGTGTGATATAAAAAATTTTTGCACGAAAGAAATGTGGATTTAAAACTCATTTTCATGGGTGTTTCGTTTTGTACGAAAGTCTAATTACAAAATGTGAACAATAGAACGTAAAGAAAGACTATTACAATGATTATTAAAACTATTATACCACGAATACGTATTACATAAAAACGGGAATTCGTGCATTTATGAATTAACTGTATATGTGCGTATCATATTCTGTGCGATTTTGTGCGAAAGTCTAATTACAAAACGCGAACAACAGAACCTGAAGAAAGAACGTAATATTCTATTATTCCCTTCGGTATTGTCCAATTATAATTCTGCGAGATACAAGATAGTGAAAAGTATTTTCCTTTACATTCGAGAAATTTCCTGAAGACTCTTTGTATCCAAGCTTTTCTCATCCTAAAAAAATGAACACAGCACTTCCAAACTTTTTATCCCGTTTTTAATTATCAGCGACCGCCCGAGGGTTAAATTGCATTACGTTCTTATTTTCTTAAACCAACTGCCCTGCTCCTGTATTCTATCCCCGGACTCGGGGAGGAACGAACCAAAACAACCCTATTCTTCCGCGGGAGGGCCTCCCCGAGTAAAACATCCCCGGCGATAAAAACTTGTTCCGAAAGTTCAGTGCACTCGCGTTATATACCGAAAGCTGACGCAGTCGGCCAACCCTCGACAGTTACGAGGAGGAAACTTGGCCGAACAACCTTCGAGAGCTCTCGAAAGTTCCCCGGCGGCGGAACGGTGGATCTCTAGCCGGGGTTCCCGGGTGAATAAAGGCGTAGCGGGCGGTTCTCTCCGCAGATGCCCACCCACAGTCATTGTCACCGGCGCGACGTCGTTAACGCGAGGAAGATTGATTCCGCAACGCGAATAAATACCTCGATCCATCCTAAATACCAGAAAAAGGTCACGTTCGCCGGATAAGATGGGTGAAGTCAAGCCTCTGGAACGAGGGACGCGCGGACCAGATGCGCCGGCCACGTCACCGTTTCGCGGATGCACCTACGTCTTCTCGTTACTTTCACGACTGCGGGGCTCGTTAGGTTACGCGAATACGGGCCGGCATGCCCGTTGCCTTATCCAGCTTTCCCGGGGTTCTTTGCCTCGGCAAAGAAGGCGAACGGGAAGTCGCCTCTTTGCGACGCTAAGCTGTCTACTTATAGAGCGACGTCTGCTTCTTCAGGTCCGTCAGAAGAAACGAGAGATTTTTAATTAATTAAAGGATCGAGAGAGGAGCGATTTCATTTGTTTACGCATCTCGCGTTTTGCAAATTTTTCCATTTTCTTGTGTGAAATGTCAACCTCGTCCTCGGGGAAATTATGAGCCGCGATGCCAACGGACTTGAAGACTAAAACATCTCGCCAATCCCCTGAGATTAGCTTCTTAAAAAGACGTACGAGTTCTTTCTTATACCGAATATATGTACACGCGAATTTCTAGCATAATTCCATTGCGACGTCTGCTTTATTATTGCAGGAAATTCATTTGAAAAATATCAAGAATTTTCCTGTAATTTCGTTTGTCATTAATTTATTGTAAGCAAGACCGTTGTTTCATTATGCGAGTTTCTTTTGAAACCGCGAAGCAATTACTTTCGGCGATATTTTATCCCGGGCGAACTCAGCTTTTTCTTTTTCGCCTGTTTTATACTTACGAGAAAAACGAGAAGAGGAAAGGTGAATGGTAACCTCGAAGGGTCTCAAGGTGGAAACGCAGAACGGGACGAAATTGGGTCGCGAATCCTCGGTTAAACTCCGACCGGATCGAGCCAACAAATTACATAGCCCTCGCGGATATCGCCCGTTTCATCTGCTACGCAAACGCAACGCCGGAGCTAATGCACGAACCAAAGAAACCCGATAGTAAATTTCCAGCGAAATTTGCCTAGAAGCCTGGGGCCTGAAATTCGCGAATCTCGCAGAATTCCGCAGGAGAAAATATCTTCAAAGGTTCGGAACGCGATTCGTAGTTACGAGAGAACGTTAATTCGAAAGTGCTCCTCGCGGATTATCCAACAGCTCTCGGCGCGTTGTTTTCGAAATGGTAATCGCGCAGAGTAAACATCGTAACAAATCTATTCGTGGGTGGAACTCCGCCGAAGTTAACGATCCGGGGAAGAGAACGGTCAACACTTTTCACTATACTTATCTCGACTATCCACCGAAGAATGGTATCCATAATTTAAAAAATCCTGGACGGCGATTTTCGACGAGAGTTACGTTCGACAAGTCAATAAACATAGCCCGGCAGCGTGTTCGCCGTTACATAACAAAACATCGCGTTTCAGGGAAAAGAATGTGGCTTCAGAAATATGCGCATAGATATTTTTAGAAGTTTACACGGCGAGCTTCGCCGAGGTTATGAAAGAGTTAAAGCGCGGGCATAAGCAAGCTGGGAACTGGGAAATCGTTTTCCTCGTATCACGATTTCCACGTCCAGCGGGCGAGAAGAACAATTCATTACGCGGCGGTCTGAATTTGCACGCCGAGCCGGCGCCTTTACGCCGGCCGGGCGCCGGTCCGCGGATCGGTCGATTGCGTAACGCGGCGACGCGACGGACACGCGAAAAGGCCCCGTTCCGCGATTAACAAAGCGTCAACGATGCAATCGCGCGTCTATAATAGGACACGGAACACGGACTTATTCGCGGAGCACGCGACCGACTGGCCTGCGCGCCCACGGATTCCGTGGAAACGGCCGCGGTTTATCGGCCCGTGGCCCACTTGTCCGTCCCTATCGAGCCCAACACGCGCCGCCGTCCCCTTATCGCCGTCGCCCTGCTGTCGTACTCGGTGCGATAAACGACTCAAAGAGAGACGCCGAGTCAATTCATTAAAACGAGTGGTATAATAAAAATGTACAAGTTGTAGTCGAATGTTTAAGATGTCAACTGGAGGGTATAACAGTTTGAAAGGAGGCGTCGAAGAGGCAACGGGTTAACGAAGGAGGTTACAGAAAGAAGCGACTGTCTGCGTCGCGTTTTATAACACGCATCAAGCGTTCTGATCTAATTGGAGCAATGAGTATGTAGATTCGATGGCGCGTGAATCATCTGCTAACCGCGTCTCGCCGTCACTATTCCATGAACGATAAAAACACGATCGAGGTTTGAGGAGTACGTGCAACAAACAATTAGTCATTTTTTTATTAGTCGGTTTTCGCGGGGAATGTGGAAAATGGCGAAGAAATTCGTAGCGCGCTGGAGGACGGGGGCGACCTCGGGCATCCGGCGATGTGGGACACTTGCATCGCCTTGTCGATAAGAATATACGCGAGCGGACCTTGACAGAGGCGACTCCTCCCACGAGTGACCAAGAGAACACGACCAGCAGGCAAGGTGTACGCGTGTGTCCATCTGTGCATTGCGACGCGGCCCGTGAGCCGCATACGTACGATTTCTCCCGATCCGTGCGCGAAGCTAATCCGATTCAAACGAATTTCCCAGATGCTCGACGCCGAGACGACGTTTCGACACTCCGTCGTCGCAACCGGGGCTGCTGGCGCAATCGGCTTGCGAAATAATATTGAATTAACCGAAGAAAGGGGTGCCTCGAGCTTAATCTCGATAATCGTTCGAATCCTTGTTTCGAATATCGATATACTGCCGCGTCGGTTTACTCGGAAGGTTCTCAGATATTTTAATATTTAATCGGCCGGATTTGCAATCCGCCTACGCGATGCAATAAACGAGAGGAAAAGGGATGAGGAAAAAAGTGGACAAGGACGGGGAAAAAAAGGAGTTGCGCGCGGAAAGTAACTGGCGGACAGTCGGCGACGGTTTGCCAATCATAACGAGATCGGTTATTGCTCGCTACTCGAATTTCCAGGTGCATACCACGCCCTGGTACGTGCTCGCGAACCTTGAAACGTCGGCGACATTCCTTTTACAGGGCTGAACTGGAGCGTTCCCGCATAAAACCGACGACGCTCGCGACGACAGGGCTGGCGAAATGTTCTCTAGTTAAACATTTTATCGCCCCTCCTCGGATAATAGTCGCCGACGGAAACGGCGCTGGTTGTTTTCACTGCCGCGAGAGAGAATGGAATATAAATGATATTTTGATACGCTTTTAAATGGTGCATTTACACACTCCGCGAAGGCGATGATTTATCAGCTTTAGTTCTTAGCCAGCTAACCAGATCTCATGACTTTTTAGCGGCTGACGGAGCTCTTATCCTTCAATTAATTAATTAATATCGCGTTTGGCTCGTACTTTCTGATTCCCACTTTTCCCCGATGACAAAAACTCTAATTCCGCAAATTGCAGGTTTGCCGCAGAAAAGGCGAAACCGCAGATGTTTTGCAGACCTACGATTCGAGACAAAAAGAAATTCCTTTCTCATTGGTAAAAAGCACGACGCATTTCTGCGAATAAAAATTGGCTAACTCCGACGTTTATTTCAAATGACCGTTGAGTTAATATTTATTGGATATGGGCCGTGCTTTGCATAAGTTCCAGAATTCTGCGCACCACTGACGTCAGTGGGTCAAATCTACTTAGAACTACGGTTATGTCACCGGGGACTAAGCTGCGCCGAGCACCGACGATACTCTCGTGTAGTCGAACACTTTACAAAACCTCGCAGCTTGATAGAATCAGTTGTAAACAAGAGTATTATCACGTAAGAAATAAGGAGACGTCTGAAAGTACATTGGAGTATAAACCTGTAATTACGAAACTATATAATATCGATCGCTCTTTCGATAGACGAATCAGTCGATCAATTAGAAAACTGGGGCGGATAAATTTACACCGAAACTTGCATTTTAGCATAATAAAATTAGTGCGTTGCAAGCGGTCGAGTTTAGCTCGTCGGTAACGAAATGAAACGGGGAACGAGACGGGTCGTGGCCGACGGGGGCTCTTCGGTGTCAGGCCGTACGTAGAACAGAAGAAAGTAGTTCGAACGCGTGCAACAGGGTCTCGGATCGAGGTCTTTCCTGCGGTGGTGCTCGATATTCGTCGCTCTTTAATTGGCCGCGGCGAACGATCGAGCGATCGAGCCGAGAGGGCACCGGAGGAGAGCTGTGTGTTTCGCCTCGCGCACCGTATTTAGACGGCCGATTAATTATGCGGCTCCTGCCGTAAACGGCGGTCACCTGTTTCGAGCGTGGAACGCTGGCTACGACACGGCCGCCTGTACGTCTCACTTCGCCGCGAGCCGAACGCTCTAAATCCTGCCTGCCTTAGGTGGTTCGCGCCCGCCGCGTGTATACTTGACACCGTGCCAGGAGACACCGTTCGGAAAAATTCGCCCGTAACTTTCTATGATTTCGAAGGTCAACGCCGCGCTTCCAAGGAATTCCGAGCCGTCGCGACGAACGGGACGTAGCGACGGACTTGAACAGACGAGGGCGCGATTTCCAACGTCGGGATAATTGACGAGGATCGAAATTAATTTCTCGACAAAACGCTCGCAATACAATCAACGGATTAACCTTTGCTCCGCGGTGTTATTCGCGATATTTAGGTGCACGACCTTTCCCCCAGGTAAAATCGAACTTGCAATACCGTTCGCCGAATTAACCTTTGCGCATTTATGACAGCAAAGTCTCCCGCTCGATCCGCCGTCGTTGTATTCTACGATACTTGTTCTCTACGCTCTTCACGCTCGAACTCTAATTTGCCTGTTGCTCAATCACGAATTCCCTTGCAACCGTGTAACTCAAAATTGCGGATTTCTGCTTATTAACATTGTTTCTCCATTCCTGCAACCGGTCGACGTGTATCAACACCGAATGACTTGTGCAATTTTCTTAAGTGGTCTGCTTTCACGAGGCATCGGGATGACAAATATTTTATGAAACCATATGCGGCAATTTTCAAACATCCTTTCGTTTACCGTAATATTGCGCATTTCGAATAAAATTACTGCAATATTTGCCGAGGCGAGAGTGTTAATGAAAGAAAGAGATTTGATACGCTGAATTCGTCGGCTGGAAGCCGGCCAAACGGTGACAAAATTATCTCCAGGCCCGCGAGCTAGAACATCGACTACTAATCTCGCACCTGCGCTCCATGCGTGTACGATAATCGCCGCGCTATTATCTCACGCGTTCCATATCGCGCCGGCTCTTTTTACATAACGACGGCCGCAATGTGACGCACGGACACGTCAACGGCATCGCAACGCAGCGTCAGGCCGCCGGTTTTTTTTTCGCCGGTGAAATTAATCTCCGAAGCGATCGTTGAAACGTCGTTTCGCAAGTCACCGCCGGGTTACGAGCGGTCATTACGAGGCCATTGTGTTCCGAGGCCTCGCGTAAAACGTGCTCTTTTTCACTCCGATATCGACGTCGATTCCACGAAACGTCGATAAAATTTATCTACCTTCTTTTTTGACGAATAGGCCTGATAACACGAATTAAATATTTCAGAGCGTTGCACTGGAGAATGAAATATTTATACGATGCATAACGTCGCCTGAATTTCCATTTTTAATGAAAAGATTTGTAAGAAGACGTAACAGTGACGTAGGGAGAGGAGAGAATTCGCGTGTCGCGCACCTGACCTTCGACGTGACTGATACGACGATGATAACCGAGGAAAACTTGGGAAAAGAGAAATCAACATGTAATTTGTACTGATAATAAAACGAAATGGAACGGTGTTACGGGTCGGGGATTTCCTCGACACACACTACGTTACCTGTTCATAACAAGGCAATAAAGATAAGTTATAGAGAAAACAATGAAAAAGCGCGGAATCGCGGGGGACGAACGTGTAACGAGTCGATAAGCGGGCATACGCGATTCGACGTTCCCAGCTCGGAGAACGGATATGTACGCGGATGGACGTGGCTCTTGAAACCTGATTTGAATAATAGAAGAAAGATTTCCCAAAGGGACGCTGCTGCTTGAAGGACGATGCGCCGAGGAGATAAAATTGTTCTTAAAGCGCGCCGAGTTTTACGGAGGCTTAAACTACTTCTCGCTTTGTGATAATGAAGCCGTCCTCTCTTATATGAGTTATATCTTACTAATCTTAATTGTGCATTATCTTTCTTACAGAAGAAACGAGCTGCTGAACAGTTTCACAAAGGCAGTAAACTTAATCCAAGAATAAAAGGGAATTACTACTTTGAGAATGGTAGTTGATTAAAAATTCTGGACCGTTCGCCGATTGCGGTCCGTTTCTCAAGCCCCATTTGAATATTGGCGAACGTTTCAAAATGAAACGCGCGGTTAGGAATGCGGACAGCCGGTGGAAAGAAAAGTCGATGGGGGAAAATGCGGGGCAAGGTGAAAAGCGGGTCGGGAAAACCGCGTGGTGCAACAGGCCGCACTTGACCCAGGATCCGCGTGACACGCACGGGATGGAAAAACGAAAAGCTAGGGATCGGAATCGGCCGAGGCCAGGAGGGAACGGGATGGAAAACCGTGGAACGTGGAAGACGAGAGGGGGACCGGCGATGGTAGGCATTGGACGGGCGTGTGTGTATTACGCTTTTGCGATGGAACGCGCACGTTTTAATGTCAAGGGAGGCGCGCACGACACGTTTTGCAACAATGCGAACGTGGGCTAAGGCTGGCCGTATCCTTTACTCCGACCTCCAACGGGTTAACCCTCGAATGGCGAACCGAGATACCTCACGAAAACACCTGTATCGGAATTAATGATGTAAATCGTTTTAATTCAAGTCAATTTTATCTCAACTGCTTGTATTTATTTCATGTAATAGCAATCATTAACTGCGAAGGAATGTTTATTAATATATCGGTGAATAATTATTATTAATACGGTCGTTTTTTTTTCAATTTTGCGTAGTTACCGAGTAATTATTCAAATTTATCTTCGACTCGGAGATCATTATGCGCGGTGATACGGGAAATTTCTTTCCGTCCAGCCGGTACCTTGAAACCTGGATGTAAACACTGATCGTAAGAGGGAATAATTAATTCCCGCGGACGTTATTATACCGGTTAGACACGTATCTCGACNTTTTTTTTTTCAATTTTGCGTAGTTATCGAGTAATTATTCAAATTTATCTTCGACTCGGAGATCATTATGCGCTGTGATACGGGAAATTTCTTTCCGTCCAGCCAGTACCTTGAAACCTGGATGTAAACACTGATCGTAAGAGGGAATAATTAATTCCCGCAGACGTTATTATACCGGTTAGACACGTATCTCGACTGGTAACAATAGCGTTTATTTCCAATAATAAACCGTGTAATTGCAATAACAAAAGTAAGAACTGGCAACAACGTGAAATCGGCATTATCTCACTGCGTTTAATTTATCATATAATTAACGCAATATTAATTATCATCTCGTTATTATGCAACAGCGTGCATAAAATTATGCTTGCTATTATTTTAGAAAACCCACGCTGTCGACCTTTTTCAATAAAATATTCATACCATTTGACAATTATTAATACGAGATTTGTTAATGAATTATATTTAATTAATCAAATTGTGGATTTCATGATGTGTTATAATTCTTCTGATTTCTATTGAGATTTGAGAAAGTGTCTTTCCATCGTAGCAGCCGATTACTTATCATTATTGTTCGTTACACGGCTGGCAAGCTAAATATTTGCTCTTTCGTATCAGCGTCGATTAGCGTTTCAGTCCAAACATCGGTTATAACTAACCTCCGCTCGTAAATAGCGAATTCGTCTATTCTCCTTCGTCTATTCGACGTCCAATAATCTGGCGAACGTCGACTCGTACGGAGCTCGGCGTCCGGACATCCGGTTCACCGAGATATCGTTTATCTGTACGGAGCCGGTGGCTGGAATTCGAGCACGCGGTTAATGGAACTCGCTCGCGTTTTCATTTCACGCCAATTTTATTCCGTACGAGGAGATTTGATCAATGAGATATCCTCGAAAATATAACTCGTTTCATAAATAATGCATTAAGTCGGGATTGATGATCGAAATCAGGAAAAGGTAAATGGAAGTTTAAATAGAAATAAAACGAATTCTTTTTTTTTTTTACGAATTAAAAGGCAGTCCGGGATGACCTAGTAACGGGAAAAAGTGGATACGTTTCCAAGTTAGCCGGTTGAGTAACCCCATAAATTTCCCACGACGTCCACAAATCGGCGGAGATTAAATATCGATAGCGGGACGCTCCCTCGAGCGTCTTATACCTATAT
Organism: Ceratina japonica; assembly: GCA_019453355.1. NCBI lineage: Eukaryota > Metazoa > Arthropoda > Insecta > Hymenoptera > Apidae > Ceratina > Ceratina japonica. The sequence goes on along the minus strand of SMSR01009462.1, from coordinate 102,961 downwards.
TCCCGGTGATCGATCGCGGAGATCCGCGAGCCGGCTACGCGGAGCGCCGCTTTAATAGCCGTGTCGCGATCGTAATAGGAGCATTACACAACAACGCAGAGATACCAGCCGCGGTATTTTCGCGAAGCGCATAACCCATTACGCCCACGCCAGTCGTTTGCGCGAGTGACCCGTTTCGTCCCCGTCTATCGCCATTGTTTTCCCGGCGACGTCGACCAGAAGCGACTCGCAGACGGCTCCCTACGTCTTCGTCGACGGCAATTTCGTTGATAAAGACCGAGCATAAATTATTCCCATCTTTGTTCGACGATGCTTCATTGATAAACTACAAGCATCAATTATTCCTATCTCTGGCTAACGATTTTTCATTGATAAAGCCTAAACGCTTAATAGAAAATGATATCTTCAGACGAATAACGTCATACAATTTTTACTAAAAAGTATGTGATGTTTGTAGAACTTCTCATATCAGAAAGGGAAATGTTCCAGTTTCACCAGTTTTTTAAAAATGCATGATTTTGGGTACTACGTGGAAAGTAAGACCGAGAAAAAGTTCATTTTTGAATTAACATATAGAAGAGACTTTTCATAATCCATGGAGACCACTTTTTGTTTTCGTACTTTTTAATCCGCATGGTATGAAGTTTGGGAATCACGACTTTTTGGCATACGAATTATGTGACTAACTTAGATATTGGTTCTCTACTCTGAATTCTCTGAACTAAAAGAGAAAACTACTAATTTATATGATTTTATAGATATTTCTTCAGGGGATTTAAACCTGATTTCTCAATCGCTTGTGCAAACGATTGTCAACATTTTACACGTATTTATGTAGAAATCCCTTTATCCGATAATAATTTTCTACACAGTATTGAATTTCAGGGATTTCTGATAAAGAAACTNTAAAGCCTAAACGCTTAATAGAAAATGATATCTTCACACGAATAACGTCACACAATTTTTACTAAAAAGTATGTGATGTTTGTAGAACTTCTCATATCAGAAAGGGAAATGTTCCAGTTCCACCAGTTTTTTAAAAATGCATGATTTTGGGTACTACGTGGAAAGTAAGACCGAGAAAAAGTTCATTTTTGAATTAACATATAGAAGAGACTTTTCATAATCCATGGAGACCACTTTTTGTTTTCGTACTTTTTAATCCGCACGGTATGAAGTTTGGGAATCACGACTTTTTGGCATACGAATTATGTGACTAACTTAGATATTGGTTCTCTACTCTGAATTCTCTGAACTAAGAGAGAAAACTACTAATTTATATGATTTTATAGATATTTCTTCAGGGGATTTAAACCTGATTTCTCAATCGCTTGTGCAAACGATTGTCAACATTTTACACGTATTTATGTAGAAATCCCTTTATCCAATAATAATTTTCTACACAGTATTGAATTTCAGGGATTTCTGATAAAGAAACCACGTAATACCTCGTTTCTCCCAAAAATCATGGATTTCTGTAAAACCCAGTAGAAATGGTACGTGATACAGAAACTCTGCTTCCGGATTTGTTTTTGGCACGAGAAAACTATATCACGTAGTAAGTATTGTAGTTTATTTTTGTTCCATTGTGTAATTCTTCATTAACGAAGTCTAAACGATAAGTTTCATCTGAGAAGTCTTGAAAACNGCATGAGAAAACTATATCACGTAGTAAGTATTGTAGTTTATTTTTGTTCCGTTGTGTAATTCTTCATTGACGAAGTCTAAACGATAAGTTTCATCTGAGAAGTCTTGAAAATAATCTAACACCTCCGATTTTCAGTGCAGAAAATTCCGAATGACCCATGATTCTTTGACACACGGTTATCGTGTGCGCGAGCGCAACGCAAACAACGCATCACGTGCGCTACACATGAATGATTCAGGCGTGAGTCTAAAAGGCGCGAACGCTACTACAATGAGCCGGTAATTACAGTTATAATGGCACGTGAATCGAAATTCGAGGAGCGAACTGGCATGCATCGTATATAAAAAAAGTCTCGATTCAAGACAGGAATTATTAACAATTCTGTATAATAAATGTCTGTCTCTATTAAATTTGTTTAATTGTATAAAAAGAAGGCAACGAGTTCAAGGAAATGTCAAGAAAAAAAATACAGAATGCATGGAAATTGAGTTAGTTTGATTAAGAGTTTCTGTTGCACTTTAGAGGAGTTGTGAAAATATCAAAGAGAATTTGATATTTAGCACATTTCGCATCGAATCGACTGTCATGGTTGCCCAACCACCATTGAAATGCCCGCGGAGCTATGATAAGAACATTCACAAAGCCCGTGCGAAAAAACACGTAGTTTTACGTGACCGGTTGTTAAGCAACAATCTGAAAAATACGTAGTCGTACGTGACCGATGGGGAACGTGTTCAGCAGACGGACACGCAAAAATGCAAGGATTGGATTTAGACAAAAAGGATACCAACTGGTGTTTCTAACGCCGCCGGGATTTATGATGAAGGCTCCGTGAAAATCTGCAGGCCAGATGGACAGTTCGTCGGTAAT
>SMSR01009462.1:67940-91602 GCA_019453355.1 Ceratina japonica | reverse complement strand
AAAAAAAAAAACTTGAAAACAATGAATCCACGATGTTCTTTGGGCTTACGTAATATCGAGAGCCGATGTAATTGCACATAATTGTTTTTAATAGATAACAGCGTGTCAAGGAATGCACGGTTTCGGGGCAAAAAGAATCGCGTTAACGTTTCGAATGCAAAAAGCCCGGAGCAAGGAACTTGGCACCCTTTTTGTCAGGACTTACTCCTAAACGTAAACTAAAATCGACTTTCAACAACCTAGATCTGGTCCCAATTTTGTAATAAGAATTAAAAAATCAGTCAAGGAATGCACAGATAATATTTAAAAACGATAGAATTATTGAGTCTTCCGTGTTTTATTTATATTGCTGCTATAGTTTCGAGTATAAAGGATCTATTGAATCAGGAATGGTGAGATCGTCACGGATGTAAGCTTGGATTCCAATCCCGTCACGCTCCGAGCAAGAAAGTTCGTTCGCATAAACTAGTAACAAAGTCAACGAAAGGAAGAGGTACAAGACGAGTGAAAGGCCGTGAAATTCTCTATCTGAGCTCGGTTCACTGTCCCAGGAAAATTCTAATCCCGCTATCTCGTTAGTCACAAACGTTTTTATCGAAAAATATCTGATCTCAAATGCATGATTATCAATATTGCAAAAGAGTAAAAATCCAGAACAAAGTGGCAACGAAAGGAGGAAGTGAAAGGCGAAAAAAAAAGATAGAGAAAGGGAGCAGTGCATCGTCTCGTTGATGCCAGGCTTTTGAAAAATCGGAAACGATAAGTCCGTCGGTCGGACGATAATGCTGGCCGATATATGGAGCGAGTTATCTGGTGAAAAATGCGAGACGAAGAAAGGAGGAAGTGTCGACGAGTGAAAGGCGTGATTGGAAAATTCAGTAGCTCGGAGATTACTTCTCGGACGCTCTCGATGCACGTGCACATCGTATCGTGTCTGCGTCACGTAACCACTTCTATCTTGATTTGTTCTAACTACCGATACTCGCTCGTCGGCCGTTCAACGAGCTTCACGAGAGACCCAATATTCAAATAACTCTACTTCAATCCCGAGTTTTTTAATCAATTCACGGTCGACTTTTAATCGCCGCAACAGGTCGTACCGTAGAAAATCGAGTTTCCCATCGAGAATGCCTGGATTAGGGTAAAGCATCGCGGCTTGTAACCTTCGACGACGAACACCGATGAAACCGAAGAAGAATTAAATACCAAAACTAGAATAATGCGATTTCGCGACTGGCGAAGGCATAAAAGTGCGCCACCGGGATTATGCTAACGTACAAAAACAGCCTGTTGCATTTGTGCCTCGGGTCGTGAACGGGATTTCGTAATCGTTACAATACACACTAATACCCATCGATTCCTAACGAATTAACTGAATTCTATCAAAAAATGAATGAAAAGAAATACCAATATCATGGAAAAATAATTCTTATGATTCTAGAACCAAATATAAAATAATTGAAAATACAGCAGCGTAATTAAACTATCCGCAAAAGCGGACTGGCGTTGTGGTTAACGCTTGTCCACTTGGCATTCCGGTTGGCGACGCGATCGAACGACAGACACAAATTAAATAATCTTATCTGCGCGACGCGCTGCGTGGCCAAGATTAAAAAACGAGACGCGGCCCGTCTATCGCGTTATCCATTGTGCACCCGGGTTCCGCGCTGAGGACGTGTGCATATTACTTAATACGATCCCGGGACCGGTCGGCGGGCCGCCACGTAAAATGTAGAAAGAAGCGAATAAAGACGCCATTTACAGGCAATTTCGCGTTGCATAATCGCGTCTACTTGTCGAAAGTCGGCGACGGCCGACAGTGACGCACGGCAATCGTGGAAAACTCGAATGCAAATTAGTAATCTCGCGGCGCTGTCCGGCTATTAATTGAAATTTACGTTCGGATAAATGGCCACATTAGCGGACGTTGATTGGTTACACGTTCCTTTATTTGATCGCCGAAGATTTGTCATCCGCGCGGCCGCCGCTGAAAAACGTATCGGCGGACTAACGGGGAAGCTAGTAGGCACTAGCCAGCCACTCGACGTTTTATTGCGTGGCGCTCTTTGTTCCAGCTGAAAGTAGCGTTTATTGCGCCAAGGACGTACGTACACTTTCACGTTAGGCCGAATATAGAACTCGCTGGTTCGCGGAACTCGCGAGAGGAAGCGATGAAAACCGTAAGTATGCGTCCCGGAGAAAACGTGGGTAAAAAAAAAAAAAAAAACGAGGCGGTAATAAAATATGCGAGAGTGCATAGTTCTTCCCAAAGTGAATTCCGCGTCCTCGGAGATATGCAATAATTTCTTAGATATTTTTTAGCGCCCGTGCAGCGGGAATTCTATTATATCATTCGGAGAAGTCGAGCGCGGGAGCAGGAACGCGTAAAATCGCCGCGCGATTTGTCCCGAGGAACTTTACGATTCGCGAATATTTCCGTAACACCAACGCAATGCGTAAGAGCCGGATATTCCATGACGAACGTTGCACAATCGACGCGAATTCCTACGTCTTGTTTCTCGCTAGAAGGAATTGAACGAATGACGTTATTCGAAACCGAGCTAACATGCAAATTTCTTCTAGCTTATCGTCCACGTTCTACCGTGTCTCTCTAATTATTGTGTACATAACGTAAGTCGAATGTTATTTGACATCGCGAAGATAACACTCGCGATATTTGCCATCTCTTCCTGCAATTATAATAATCATGCCAATTCTAGTTTTCGCAATTCCGGGCCAAACAATCGCCTAATCATTGACAACAATAGCACAAATCGTGTACCTGATAAATAATTACAAGTCGACTCGGATAAAAACAATATAATTAATGGCCGTCGACTACTTTCTCTCATGTAATATCCTTCTCGTTCGAATTTATTCCTTATAAATGATCAATTAAACTTGTACCATGCCATTAGTCTAGAAATTAATCCCGGAACAGCTCAATTATTTAGAACAGTATTACACGGATTATACTACACTTTGTAAGTTGTAAATAACTGATTAAGCTCGTGGGGTATTAATAACCGGTGCATTAATCCTGGAAACAGCTCGATTATTATTTAGAACAGCATGTATTTACGTAGCAGGCTGGCGTGTGATATAAAATAATTGCGCGCAAGGTTGCCGGCGTGCAACAGGATGCGATAAAATCCGAGAGGATAATAATCGATGGCCTGGCCGTCGCGACGAGGATTCTAATCGTCGTGTATCTCCCAAGTTTCCGTATGCACTTGTGTTAATTACGTTTAACAGGTAGATTAGTCGCGAATTACGCCCACCGGTTCTCCGGGAGGAGCGGCGAGCGAGTTCCTGACCTTGGTCAACCAGAAAATTCGCGCGACGCGAAACCTCGAACAGCAGAGATCGCAAACGATCGGGAAGCCAGCAGTCGCGATTATGAATTCCGCGATCCCGCTGTACATAGAAGACGCGCGCGGCGCGAGGAAGCCGTGTAATCCAACTCTCGGCGAGGAGAACGAGTTTCGCAATAAGCGCAGTGAAAGACGGGCTCTCTCGACGTAAATAAAACCGTGAAAAAGCCGTGCGCGTCCGCGGGGAGAATCGATGGGATATACCATCGGATTTCAGTCGGCAAGGCCCATCGGCGGCGGGACGAGGGGGACGACGGGGTGAATAAAAAGAGGGAAAAAGTAGCGCGCAGGGAAAGGGAGAAAAGGACTTAGGAAAGGTCGCGCGGCTGCGCGGTGGCGCACGTTCTAGAAAGAGCGCGTCGGTTCGTATATCCGCGTTCACGGGCGTGTAAATCGGTTCCGAGACCCGCGATTCTTTCCGGGTTCGATAGGGCTTCAGATACAGAAACGTCGCGAGAAAAATCGGTATGAAAATTTCAAGGGGACGCGGAGTTGCGGCGCATGGAAACTGCGCGGCGACTACGCAGTTTTCTAGAATCGTCGCTCGCGGTCGAGCGGCGCAGCGCACTGGTTCTCGGTGGAAATCGGCCCGACCGAGTCAGGTTAGTGCGACGCGGTAACGCGAATCTCGTTTGAAAATGGATCACGGGTGATCGATGGAGCGAATTCCGTATTCGAACGCGCGTCGCCATATACGGGTAGCAGGCGTTCGAGCCGAGCCGGGTAACGTCAGGTTAATACTTACGTCTTGTAATGAGCCTCTCCGAGCTTGTCGTCGGGGACGCGGTGACACAGTACGCCTCACTGATGCTCACCGACGTCGATGCACGGTTTACATATGTGTATCCGTTGATATCGACGGACCCGTTTTCCTTTTCCCCCGTCCACTCAGCCGCGGTCCCGATTTACTTGCATATGATCGACCGGCACTGACACGTGAGCTTTACGACCGGCGACCGACGTACCGATAGCGCGATACGCAACAGTAAATCGTCACGAATGGTAGTAGCTGGACGAAACTGGGGCTTTCCTACGCGCACTTGTGGATCGTCTCACCAGGTCTGTGTTTACGAGGCAGCTCGGATAATCACCGAGAAACGGGATAGAAACGCTGCCCGTCGCCGTTGACGGGCAGACGGGCGGACCGATCAACGGGGGAACGGATTAAAATCGAAGTTCCTGCTCCTGATCGGTTCCCGATCCTCGTACAACGCACCCCTCCGCAACCGAACGACGCCTTGCCCTCGCGGCACGGACGTAAACACACAACGGTTCGAATTCGGGGGTGGACGATGCGGATTATACTGTCGATTGACCGTGACGGAGCGCGGTGGAGAACTGTCGGACAGAAAGCCGAGTCTATGCGTCGACGTCGACGATACCTCGAATCGCCGCGGCGAGCCAACTGACACTGACAGCCGCGTTCAACTCGGCCGCGCACGCACTCAGACGGTCCCCACCACGATCTCACCTTCCCTCTTACTGTGGATGTGGATATACCGATCTCTCCCCGCTCCAACCCCCGATTTAATACTACTATACACGATAGTAAACGTCATCTGAACGGGTTGCTCTTCCCTTCTTTCGAGCCGATCGCCTACACGCGCCCCTGAGTCACGATTCGGCTCCGATTTTCACGCGTCGCACACGCGTGCCCGCGGTTAACACGCACGACACGCGAGTGCCACGAAAACCGCCGCGCCGGCCGGCGTCGCCGATTTACGTAAGCCGGCGTATTTTTAAATTCAAATCCGCGTCCGCGGTGGATCACGTACGAACGACACGCCGATATTTCCTTTAATCAAAATTTAATGCGATGCCTACATGACTAAGGGAATCGCGGACGAGTTATTTCTGTCCCGGACGCCGCGAAAATTGCACCGAGGAAAATGCATTTAATTCTTATCTGGTCGTTACGCAACGACACGCCGACGATTTGAGCCGCGTTGCGCGCATCTGTCGGTGTATTATCTTTTTTGCCCGCGAAAAATCCCCGTGACATTTCATCTACGAGCCGGTTTCCGGTGTGCGCGCATTTATCGTACACCGACAGACACAGACGTCGTGTGTGTACGCGCGTCTACATGGACGCGTGCAATTTTCCATCGACTTCTAGAACCGGCCCTGCCGTGCTCTATAGGCCGCCCATAGTATTTACTTATGGCAGATCCCGATAGTTCCATCGCAATCAGCTGAATATTTCCACGCCGGGGGACGAAACCTTCTCGAGAGTTATCGGCCTAGTTTTCTTCGCCAGGAATTTTCTACTAACGCTTCCGTCCCCGGGACCGATGGGTTCCCGACGCGGAACGAGGAAGAGGATAATTAATGCAATTAAGATGCGACAGAAACGTTCCGGGGTTTAATCTCCGACGCGAAAACGTCTGAGCGACGACTCCCTCTCTCTATTCTGTTCCCGCGTGTTTCTCTCTTTGCGTAACGAATACATCATACGTATATATTCTGATAATATTCGAGCGATAAAACTTTATCAGCGGCGAGAACAGCTCGTGACGAGCGAACCTACGCAAAATTCTGTTGTAATTTCTCCGCGGAGGGGAAGCGCGGGGGAGCGAGCGTAATAAAAAGCAGAAAACGTAACGCGTACGCACCGCTGGGTTCAATTAGTTTACGCGGAGAAATCGACGTGCCTGAACGCGATTTTTCGCACCGAGAGATCGCGGATCAATAAAACTCCGAAGGTCCCGCACAGTCGACGGGAATATCTGTAATTTTCTAAACAGTCAGACGAGTGTAATTTTAAAAGGAGGCTGGATTAAATGCTTATAAATATGCTAATGGCGTATTAACGGTGATGGAATAAATTCCTCCCTCATTTCCTGTGATTATCGATGCACTTTCCTTGCGACCAAACGGCTGACAGCGCGACGCGGCCGTGTACGAACGGATATATCCGCGCGGAAAGCCGGTCGTTATCAGATGTAATGATAAAGAACAGTATTAGAACGGACGTCACAGCGGCTGCGAATTTATCACGGGATAAAGCGGGCCGCGGGGTGGCTAGCTCTCGGCTTTTGCACGGGGGAAGAAAACGCGCCGAGTTCCAAAGACATTTTTAGGTCAAACAGTTATCGCAGGTTATTGACTCTGCATCAGATCGTTACTTTCACGTCATAGTATTGGTCTGCGCCGCATTTAAAGGGAAGCCGCGGTTTATCTATTCTCGGGCGCATCGACGAGNATCACCGAGAAACGGGATAGAAACGCTGCCCGTCGCCGTTGACGGGCAGACGGGCGGACCGATCAACGGGGGAACGGATTAAAATCGAAGTTCCTGCTCCTGATCGGTTCCCGATCCTCGTACAACGCACCCCTCCGCAACCGAACGACGCCTTGCCCTCGCGGCACGGACGTAAACACACAACGGTTCGAATTCGGGGGTGGACGATGCGGATTATACTGTCGATTGACCGTGACGGAGCGCGGTGGAGAACTGTCGGACAGAAAGCCGAGTCTATGCGTCGACGTCGACGATACCTCGAATCGCCGCGGCGAGCCAACTGACACTGACAGCCGCGTTCAACTCGGCCGCGCACGCACTCAGACGGTCCCCACCACGATCTCACCTTCCCTCTTACTGTGGATGTGGATATACCGATCTCTCCCCGCTCCAACCCCCGATTTAATACTACTATACGCGATAGTAAACGTCATCTGAACGGGTTGCTCTTCCCTTCTTCGAGCCGATCGCCTACACGCGCTCCTGAGTCACGATTCGGCTCCGATTTTCACGCGTGCCCGCGGTTAACACACACGACACGCGAGTGGCCGGCGTCGCCGATTTACGTAAGCCGGCGTATTTTTAAATTCAAATCCGCGTTCGCGGTGGATCACGTACGATCGACGCGCCGATGTTTCCTTTAATCAAAATTTAATGCGATGCCTACATGACTAAGGGAATCGCGGACGAGTTATTTCTGTCCCGGACGCCGCGAAAATTGCACCGAGGAAAATGCATTTAATTCTTATCTGGTCGTTACGCAACGACACGCCGACGATTTGAGCCGCGTTGCGCGCATCTGTCGGTGTATTATCTTTTTTGCCCGCGAAAAATCCCCGTGACATTTCATCTACGAGCCGGTTTCCGGTGTGCGCGCATTTATCGTACACCGACAGACACAGACGTCGTGTGTGTACGCGCGTCTACATGGACGCGTGCAATTTTCCATCGACTTCTAGAACCGGCCCTGCCGTGCTCTATAGGCCGCCCATAGTATTTACTTATGGCAGATCCCGATAGTTCCATCGCAATCAGCTGAATATTTCCACGCCGGGGGACGAAACCTTCTCGAGAGTTATCGGCCTAGTTTTCTTCGCCAGGAATTTTCTACTAACGCTTCCGTCCCCGGGACCGATGGGTTCCCGACGCGGAACGAGGAAGAGGATAATTAATGCAATTAAGATGCGACAGAAACGTTCCGGGGTTTAATCTCCGACGCGAAAACGTCTGAGCGACGACTCCCTCTCTCTATTCTGTTCCCGCGTGTTTCTCTCTTTGCGTAACGAATACATCATACGTATATATTCTGATAATATTCGAGCGATAAAACTTTATCAGCGGCGAGAACAGCTCGTGACGAGCGAACCTACGCAAAATTCTGTTGTAATTTCTCCGCGGAGGGGAAGCGCGGGGGAGCGAGCGTAATAAAAAGCAGAAAACGTAACGCGTACGCACCGCTGGGTTCAATTAGTTTACGCGGAGAAATCGACGTGCCTGAACGCGATTTTTCGCACCGAGAGATCGCGGATCAATAAAACTCCGAAGGTCCCGCACAGTCGACGGGAATATCTGTAATTTTCTAAACAGTCAGACGAGTGTAATTTTAAAAGGAGGCTGGATTAAATGCTTATAAATATGCTAATGGCGTATTAACGGTGATGGAATAAATTCCTCCCTCATTTCCTGTGATTATCGATGCACTTTCCTTGCGACCAAACGGCTGACAGCGCGACGCGGCCGTGTACGAACGGATATATCCGCGCGGAAAGCCGGTCGTTATCAGATGTAATGATAAAGAACAGTATTAGAACGGACGTCACAGCGGCTGCGAATTTATCACGGGATAAAGCGGGCCGCGGGGTGGCGAGCTCTCGGCTTTTGCACGGGGGAAGAAAACGCGCCGAGTTCCAAAGACATTTTTAGGTCAAACAGTTATCGCAGGTTATTGACTCTGCATCAGATCGTTACTTTCACGTCATAGTATTGGTCTGCGCCGCATTTAAAGGGAAGCCGCGGTTTATCTATTCTCGGGCGCATCGACGAGCGTCGATATAGGAAAGTGTCCGACTCGTTCATAAACTCTCGATCATTATATTCAAATGGTCACCGGGGAAAAACGTGGATATGATAACAAGTTCGTCGGAGCACCGAGCCGGGTTCCCTGCGGGAACGCCATTTGAATATTCAATCGACTGCTCGATTAATTAGAAGATATCGCGTCGTTTATTATCGACTAACGAGCACACGCGTACTCTGCTCCCTGGAATGTTTGTATAAATTTCTGGCAGAACTGGTCGTTCCAGTAGCCAGGAAGATAACGCGTTTATGTAGCCTCGCGGCGATGAACAGGAAGTCGTCAAAATTTCATACGACCTGTGAATATTCTACGCGTGTTTATAATGAATTCTTTTAATAATCCAGAAATCGGCGAATAATAGGGGATGTTTTAAACGAACGCCTGGCAAATTGTTATTTAGGTCGACGATTTTTTTTAGGTCCAGAGAGCGAAACGTTGGATTTCAGAAAACATCTGGGATACAACTGAAAGGCAAACACCCAACCAAGGAGAAGGAACGTTTCTAAGAGCAAAGGCCTGCTGCCTGGGATTTACGACAGGGTCGATCGTGAATAGGGGATGACACTAAACAGACTCGTCCTCATTGAATTACCCACCTGGACGTTTCTTCCAAGCGTGATGAAAGTTGGGTACGGCGTGCAACAGGTCACGGTGTAGCTTTAAAAATAAGGACATCGTTTTCTTGGAGCATCTGGCCGGCCAGTGAAGAGGCACTATTACGTCGTTTGACGACGGGATCGTAAAAGGTACTTCAGAATTTCCGGAGGAACACGTGCTCGCGCAGTTTCTTTAGCGAAAGTCACGAAATGGTCCCTTTGACGAAAGGGTGTCTAAAAATCGTGGCGCGCTTGAAAAATTGTCAAGGATGCCAGTTTTCGAAAATGTGGCGAACACGTGAGGTGCGACGATGTCGTAAAGAGTCTTCCCTGTAATTTATCACCCCAATAGAGGGGTGACAGTTTTTTTCGGTCGCCGAAGTAACTCTTTTGGGACAAATAAAGTAGCCGGGTCGCCGTCTCAAGATAGACGGCCGAGCGAAACGTAGCAACGAATGGCAGAGCATCGGCGTTCGGGCCAAGCCAACACTCGCGGGCACACGGACGAAGTGAAGGTGTCGATGTCGATGACGTAATACGCGGCAACCGCGGTTGTACAGCCATAAAGAAGTGGGGTTTGCTCGGTAAAGGTGGGCCGATCGGCGACGGTAGGGAAGCCGGTCGTCACACACACACACGTACACATATATACACCCAGGAACACGACGACGGAGTGCACCGAGCGCGCGCGCAAGCGCAGCGACGCGCAACGCTGCGCTCGGTGCCGTGGTTGCGCAGTCGCCGCGGTGACCGTCAAGGACGTTCGGGACGCCGGCCGTCGGACAGAGACGGAGAGCGACAGTTAGTAGCGAATCGCTCGAATAACTCGAGATAGCATGTACTTACGTACCCCGGTATAAAATAATTATGCACTCAGTCGCATTCTTTTCATGCGAATAATTTCTGCAAAAATGATGTCCCAACGATTCGGCGGGATTATGTAAAGCGTTAGATAATTCCGAGAAAACGGCCTAGCCGTCACTGTCACAATGGATTTCGGTGGACTCGCGCTACCAGCTGGAAGTTGTAGATCGCCAGATACATCGGGAAGGGGGGATATATAAATATCTGGGAAAGTACTGGCCGGCTATAGTTTAGGGAACAGATGCTCGTGAAAGTTTTAGATCTTTCGTTAACTCCTATCCACCGTTGATCGATGTCGTTACGGCTGCGAATCTCGAGTGCGCGCAGTACCTCTCCCGTGTGTACATATAAGTAATATCTCGTGCAGTTTTCTTTTTAAGAAGCCTGCGGTATTACCGCGGGTCGTAGACTCGTTAAAAATCGCTTAATCATTAGCGAATTCCTAGGAGATTACAAGAGCGAAATTCTTCGTGCTTTCACAAGCGCCTAAATTTCCCAACCGATATACCCCGGCTAATCCGCCTACGTATCTCTACTCGAAATTTCTTGGCGTAACGCGAATTAGATTCCGGCGAACGCGAGACCCGGGTAAATAAAATGGGACAGACACAGGCGCACGGAGAACCTTGTAATTGAACAGACGTTTTAAGTGAAACGCGTGGGAGAGAGAGAGAGAGAGGCCGGGGGAGAGAGAGGGGAAAGATGTAACCAGAATACGCGCACAGGTATATCGAGGCACGAGCGAGAGGAAGGAGGCTTGAAAGAGATGCGAACAGATAGAGAAAGCGAGGGTGTACGGCGGAGAACTAGACGGAGAACGAACGAGAGGGGACGTCGTCGTTGCCGATCTATACGATCGCGAGAGAGACGGACCGAGAGTGAAAGAGTTCGCTTTCCGTGTCTACCGCACCCGCGGAGTCGTCGAATTCGAACTCGATCGGCCTCGAGCGGCCTTGGATGTGTGTCTGTGGTCGTAACGCGAAACAAACTCGAGCACCGGCGGTTTCACTTTCGTGATATCGCCCGTTCCTAGTTTCGGCCACGGATCCTACTCGTTACCCAGCCGTTTCCTCGTTACTGGCCCGCGTAATCTGATTCAAAAGTAACGAGACTGATTAGGAGTTAGGAGAACTATCAATTCCACATCGGACAATGTCTGAACTTACTAGGTATCGCTTGTGCAACGTTTTTTTTTTTTAATTAATATGTGATTTATTGCCGCGATATCGACGCGGTATTAGAAAGTATTCCGATCGAATATATATGCGTACACTCCTGCCCGTAAGTCACCGGGGCACCGACGCTAACACACGCACACGTACGACACACTCGGAATTAATAATAATCGTATACATTCTTCTTTTGATTTATTCTGTCATTGTCATTTTCAATGGGTCAATTCCAATTTGCCAGAGTGCAAGCGTAAATTCGCAATTCCTTTGAATGAAATCGATAAATAAAGGATTATGTATATTAGCTGTCCGGTTCGGTTGTGAGAGTGGGTTTTGTCGCCGGGACTTATGAGCGGGAGTGTATGCGCCTTCGGCGACGCGCGATCTCTTAAAATCCTTCGCCGGCCTCAACGGAGTCAACTTTTACTTCGTTAGAAAAGTCCGGTGTCTATTCAAGGCCATCGGGTTATCGATCAAAGCCGCGAGCGAGCCTCTAATAATACGAAAAACCGATCCCTTTCATCAAACCGAATCCTGAAATTGTAACACAATACGCGCCGCCGGTTTCTTATTCGCGCGTGCCAGCCAATACCCACGATACCCCGGCGTTTAATTGCAACCGGGATCATAGAAATCTCATTGTCGCCGGAACAGCTGGCCATCGCTCCAATTTTCTTTGCTCGCGTAGATCGAATTAATCCGTCATACGATCAATCGCTGATTAGCACCGTATTTGTTATGCAATCTCGCTCACGCGATCGAATGTCCAAAGATTCGCACGGCACAAAGTTCCTTTTCCAATACGCGATTTTCATAGTTTCTCACGCCAAAACCGAATCCGGCAGAAGAAAGCCTGTATCATTTTCGAAAGAATGGCAATTTTTTAAGAACGACGAAGTGAATATCGGAAAAATGAGGAATTCTTTTGTTGGATTATTTTGATAAAATATTTGCAACGTTGATCGATCACTCGTGATCGTTTAACGGTCAAAGTTTTCTATGCACTTCCAATATTATCCGAATAACATTTTCTTAGGAATGCATAAAACATGTTGGTTCCACCCCCTCCATGATTCAGTCGGACAAACAGGAGAGACATCGCGCACTAGCGACGGCGCATCTTTTTTACCCCGGCCGATTAAAGCGACGGCGACGGGTCGGAAAAAAAGTTTTGCATAATGCATAACCGCGGTAGCTACACGGATATAGGTGCGAGAGACCGGGTAAATCAATGACCCGCGTTATAGTCGATCGAGCGCGTGTTTCACCATCGCGGGATCTACGCCTCGTTGTATCGTAACAAAGCCAGCTTTATCTATGCACCCACCGCGCCGCTATCCTCGTTGTCCATAAACCGATCTTTACGCATACGTAAGTGAGCTACCGCCGCCGTTGTTAAATACGCGGACAACAAAGATCGATATTCACTTGCCCGACGATGTGGGATATTAAAAGTGAAGTAGTTTTTAGTTTTCTCGTCGTTCAACGTCACGCTTGATAAGTGGTACGGTTTCCCTCTATCTCGAATACTTCAGCTAGTTGATTAATTAGTATGTTCATCGCCAATGATTGCTTAACGAGTGGAGTTAAGGATATATGTATAGGACCTTTCTTGTGTCTGGTAACTAGAGCCACAACTTTTCTTTGAAACATTTCTTGATTGGACGAAGAAAAAGTTTTCGCAATAAACAATTTTGTTTATGAATTAAGTATTGACGCTAGCGAAGAAATTGTTATACAGAAGTTGTAGGTACTGATGTTCGCTACAAGAAAGATTCTATGAGTTTTTCTTGTAACTTCGATATTTAAGGAGTTAAGTACGATTAATTGGCGTTTTAGAGGTACTGACGAAATCCGGCCGTCCCACCGTCGAAATGGCAAGCTTTTGGCGAAAAATTTCGTTTTTCCTCAATTACTCTTAAACTCTTGGGTTTACGGAAAAATTGAAATAGACCTCTTTTGTAGCTGACGACTAGAGCTACAACTTCTATTCGAAACATTTTTCGCTGACGTCAATAGTTGACGAGTATTTTGCAAAAATCTGTATTTTCGTTTTTTGTAAAATACTCGAAAACTATTGACACTAGCAAAAAATGTTTGGAACAAAAATTGTAGCTCTAGTCATTAGCTATGAATTAGGTTATATTCAATTTTCCTGTAGATCCAAAGGTTTAGGAGTATTTGAGGAAAAACGAGAATTTCGAAGAATCTGAAGGGGTACCCTTGGAAAAATCTCAGAAAAGTTGAAAATTTTTTTATTTCAGAATTTTGAAAAATGCTTCAAATAAAAGTTGTAGGTACTGATATTACCTACAAAAAAGGTCGTATACAATTTTCTTCTACCTCTAATACTTCCGGAGTAATCGATTAAATTGACTCGCGCGACGATATGAGAAATTACAAATGGGACAGTTTTTACTTTCCTCGATTCGGTTCAACGTTACATTTGATAAATGAAACATTTGCACAACTTGTATCACTCGTTTTACGAATAATTACAAAACCAGCTATTATATCGAACATTTATTGACCCTTCATAGAAAGTAAAAAATGAACGAGTGCATATAGTAATTGTCGCCTGGACAAGGTTGATCGACTCCGGTTTCGTTAAAATTTCAATTCGAAAATACGCTCGACGATGACTTGCACGCGATAAGGCGGCCCGGCAACGGCATGGTAGTGACCGATGTATGTAATCTTGCGCAACCGCGCTCTCGCCGCACACTATTCGCAAGAATTTAATCGTTGATAAGCGAGCGAGCGAGCGAGCGAACGAGCGAGTGGCCAGCCAGCCAGCCGGCCGGCCGGCCGGCCTTTCGACGACCGTGTGTGTCCCGTGCATGCGCGCCGATCGAGAAACGCGGCATTTTCACGGATATCGTTAGGAAATTGAACAAGCCGTTTCTCTCTTTTGCGCGAGCCAACGATATCGCGGAACAGATGTCCGCGCGACGCTCTTGCGTAACGCGATTACGATTATACGCGCACGTATACGTGTATATATCCCCCCGTTAATAACAACGAAATATCCGCGGGGAAGGATGTAATAAATCTCCGCCGGGGTTCAAGAGTACAACGCAGATAAATTGGACTCGTACGCAAAACAATTTAGCTTCGGGACTCTTGGGTGCTGTTCGAGCACCTAATGTCTACTCCGTTCGACTTTTGACAGCATCTCTTTACTTACTATCATACAAGAATGAAGAAATCATTTCTGGAATGAAAATAGCGCTGACGTCTACTCCGAAAGAGAACTCCAAGATAAAGAAGAGGCCTCTCTTTTTATTCGTACCAATGAGATCACGCCTATTAACACTCGTAAACGAGTTCCTAAAAAAAAAAAGAGTTAACCGAACGTCCCTCCCGAAAGTCGTTATCACCGGGAAGATAGCGGACAGATCGGCGTTGTTTTTTCTCAGCGACCATGATCGGTTTTGAAAAAAGAGCTACTGTCCCCTCGAAAATCCTGGCCCGGTTAAAAATAACGATGGTATCGCGCGCGGCCGGCATTTGCTCGCATGTTAATTCACTTTCTACCGGGGCCGAACTGGTTAATCACGTTCTTATTGAAAAATCACCTGACACGATCGTGCCGTAGAAAATTCGCAATGATTTACCGGCTCACTTTTTAATTGACGGTTTCATTACTCAGCCTTGTAAAGCCTCTGGTTTTTACGTTGCCGAACAGTTCGCCAAAAAATAGGAAAAACAATTTAATTTGCCGGGATTTATAAATCGTTTAAATTGGGAAATTAAAATATGGAATCGCGTATTAAATTTGATACACGCTTTCGACGTCTCGTTCGGGTGAAACCGACTCGTAATAATCTAAATGAAGTTCATCGCTAGCTGACGTTGCGTCACGGCGCAGAATTCCAGCAACGCGCGCGGATTTCAACCAGAAACAGGGAATCAATCTTTCCCGGGCGAACGCTATCCCTTTCATCTTCCAGCCGGGCATTTTTACCTCGATCATGCGATCATTATCGTTCCACCGTGTGTACGCAGGAATCTCTGTCGACGGCGACATGTTTATGGCGGACGAGAGATGCACGGGAGACCCGTGAGACGCGAGCGGCACGCAAGAAATTGCTGCTTCTATTAATTGTCGAATTAGTCTTTCCTGCGGCCGCCAGTTTTTGCACAGTTTCTGCGGAATCCGGCGAAAACGCGGCGCAATCGCTCGGAGCTGGAAAGCTGCTTCTATAATTAATCAGTGTAAATTTTTAACAGAACGAAATGTTCAATTTCGTAGAGTGCGAGGGTTTAATAATTAATTTCGATACGAGATGAGCCCCTGTGTTGTAAAGCGAGGTAGTTAAACGCTTGTAGGCAAACTGTAAACACGATCTTCGATCTCGTCCAACATTTTGGCTAAATTCGAGCTTGTAGCCAAAGTCTGACATTGATTAGGATTATGCAACGTGCACAAAGGGTACACAATGGAGAAGAGGGGACGAGAGGCAATTTATAATCGGCTCGGTGTTTCAGCAAGCTTGGAAGTGCCTCTATAAATTCGATGAATTAATACATTATAATTCTCGCGTAATTGGGCCGATTTTAATACAGAATTTCATCGTTTTATGGGGATTCGGGAGAGAACGAAATCGTAGGTCAGCCGGGATGAACCGGCGACCTTTGGGTCCGCCCGGAGAATGGAAATGTTTAATGCCGACTGCACAACCAATTCAGGCAATTAAGTCGGCGTCGTTTAATACAATCACGAGTCCAGCTAATTGGAACTTTCAGTTATTTCAATATGATAATCGTCGCCGGTGGAAGGAAGTTAATGCCGCAGGAAGCGTAGATTACGCGAAACTCGGTTCAACGGATGATAAAACCGCACGTGGTTCCTGCCAGTATTCGTTTTATCAAACGCCTAATTATAATCAGCTTTAACGCTGCGCTCTCCCATCCTATCTGTTTACCCTAGTCGGGTCTCAGAACCTCATCGCGAGGCCGTAAGCCTGATCGAAATTGCGAGCGGCCTGTCTGTTCTGATCTTTCGCAAAACTTCAAATGAAACTCGGCCACAGTTATGAACGCGCTTTCTTCGAACGATCCTATTTAGGTTGCCGTAATCTTCCCTTTGGAAACTGGCTCTCATTCAATGAACACTGTTCATGCTAGGAATTCTTCAATGAACAATCGCATTTATGTGACTGACAATGAAATCTTTGAATGTATACTAGCAATTTTTAAGTATCTCAGCTTATATCGTAAGTATGTCAAATTGTCTTATTAAAACTGACTGTATCATTCGATGAGTAATGTATAAAAAATGATGAAGAAGAATTCCTCGATGAATAATCCTACATATGTGACTAACAATGAAACATTTGAAACGACATTGCAAAATTTTTAAAACATTCCATCCTAAATTGGAATTATGTTGAATTGTTTGATTAAAACTGACTGTTATTCAATAAATGATGGAGAATTCTTCTTGAATAAAGCAGCAAACATTGAGGACATGATAGAAATTTATGAAGTATCTCTAAGTACTCTAAATCGTCGCAATTTTAGATGGCTTGATTAAAAAATGAAGAAATAATTGTGGATGGCAAGAAACGAGGCTGGAACGAACGGTAGCCGAGGTAATCGATTTAGCTGACGTTCGGCGTGGCTGCGGGCACGACACCTGTTGCTAATACAGTTACAACTTTCGCCGGTGCTCACGCGAGCCCGTGCCCACCTACAGCTCGTCAGGTGATAAATTAAGCGACAGGGTTACCGAACCAATTGCTTCTATTTTCTACAGGATAAACCGATTACACGCATCTCTCAAATTATTTTTACCACTCAAGAATTCATTATTCATGGACTGACGTCTACATCAGAATAATTATGATGACACGTGTCCGTAAGGACATTATTATTCTTGTAATGAAACCAAAATAAAAATGATAGTGCTTGTTTTGCATGTTCGTGGTTTTTAGGCGAAACAACACGAATTACGTGTGTCACTGTCAAAATAATTGTCCTCAGTGTGTCATAATACTTCAACACGAGAATAAATAAAATTATCAAAAGAATTTCTTGATTTCGGGAAATGCGTAAGAGAACCATGTTTCCATTTTAAAGGAAAAATGCATTAATTTACGTATTTAACTTAACGAAGTATTAAATGTACAGAACGATCTGTTATCCTAATTGTCCGCTGATTGAAATCTTTTAATCACTTCTTTATCTCGTCTATAAAGCGTGACAATGGGCACACGCGAATTTTGAAGCGTATCCAAGTCTCGCGACCAAAAATGCACGTCACGGCACGTAGTTACGTGGTCGCGGATATGCACGCGTCGCGACGTCCTCGTCGTTTCCATTTTCCCGCTGCTACGGCCTCTTCGTTGCACGTGTCACGTGACCGAGTGTCACGAGCGTGTTCGCTTCCGTGCACGCACCGATCCGATTGCGGGCATCGCCGTGCCAAAATTCCGATGCGCTTGCACGCGTTCTGACGCGGACTGACGATTATTTAACCGCGAGGGACGGACAATCTGAATTTTTTCGATTTAATATAGTTTACAAATACTATCGGCTTTTCGTTATTTGGAAATTCGATATTTCGACGCNTCTTATTAAAACTGACTGTATCATTCGATGAGTAATGTATAAAAAATGATGGAGAAGAATTCCTCGACGAATAATCCTGCATATGTGACTAACAATGAAACATTTGAAACGACATTGCAAAATTTTTAAAACATTCCATCCTAAATTGGAATTATGTTGAATTGTTTGATTAAAACTGACTGTTATTCAATAAATGATGGAGAATTCTTCTTGAATAAAGCAGCAAACATTGAGGACATGATAGAAATTTATGAAGTATCTCTAAGTACTCTAAATCGTCGCAATTTTAGATGGCTTGATTAAAAAATGAAGAAATAATTGTGGATGGCAAGAAACGAGGCTGGAACGAACGGTAGCCGAGGTAATCGATTTAGCTGACGTTCGGCGTGGCTGCGGGCACGACACCTGTTGCTAATACAGTTACAACTTTCGCCGGTGCTCACGCGAGCCCGTGCCCACCTACAGCTCGTCAGGTGATAAATTAAGCGACAGGGTTACCGAACCATTTGCTCCTATTTTCTACAGGATAAACCGATTACACGGATCTCTCAAATTATTTTTACCACTCAAGAATTCATTATTCACGGACTGACGTCTACATCAGAATAATTATGATGACACGTGTGCGTAAGAACATTATTATTCTTGTAATGAAACCAAAATAAAAATGATAGTGCTTGTTTTGCATGTTCGTGGTTTTTAGGCGAAACAACACGAATTACGTGTGTCACTGTCAAAATAATTGTCCTCAGTGTGTCATAATACTTCAACACGAGAATAAATAAAATTATCAAAAGAATTTCTTGATTTCGGGAAATGCGTAAGAGAACCATGTTTCCATTTTAAAGGAAAAAAATGCATTAATTTACATATTTAACTTAACGAAGTATTAAATGTACAGAACGATCTGTTATCCTAATTGCCCGTTGATTGAAATCTTTTAATCACTTCTTTATCTCGTCTATAAAGCGTGACAATGGGCACACGCGAATTTTGAAGCGTATCCAAGTCTCGCGACCAAAAATGCACGTCACGGCACGTAGGTACGTGGTCGCGGATATGCACGCGTCGCGACGTCCTCGTCGTTTCCATTTTCCCGCTGCTACGGCCTCTTCGTTGCACGTGTCACGTGACCGAGTGTCACGAGCGTGTTCGCTTCCGTGCACGCACCGATCCGATTGCGGGCATCGCCGTGCCAAAATTCCGATGCGATTGCACGCGTTCTGACGCGGACTGACGATTATTCGACCGCGAGGGACGGACAATCTGAATTTTTTCGATTTAATATAGTTTACAAATACTATCGGCTTTTCGTTATTTGGAAATTCGATATTTCGACGTTACAAAGGTACGATCTTGATCGACGTTCACGCTTGTACGAGCTTGTTAACTGAACGCGAATGCAGAATCCTGGGATTATTAATATTTTACGATTGGCAGGAGATTTATCGTTTCCGATATCTGGTAAAAATGTGTACAGATATCCAGATACGCGCAGATAGAATGGGTTTCTGTTGCGTTCGGAGAAGAAAGGGTAAAACGAGAGGGAGAGAGGCGCAGAAAAAGCTGATAACCGGTAGCGGCGGGATGAAGGGAGGAAAAGAGAAAAAAATCGATTTTCCTGTCACTTGCGACCTTCCACACTTCGAAACTTGTGAAAACCGACCTCTCGAGTTTTACGCCGAGCGGCAGGGTGTGGTAGGTAAAACGCACAAGGTTGACTACATTCACGCTGGCGCCATTATCTACCCGCTCGAACGAATTGTTCAAGGAACGGGTCTTAAAATTGTCCCCGTTTCGCCCGTCGAAAGGCGAATTCGATCGGCCGGCCAATCGTCGCACCTGGACACGCCGCTCGATTTCGTCCACATAAATCAAATCCTCAAACCACAACCTCAACTTCCTATATAAATAATTTATCAACTGGATCCAAACAAAATATTTATTACGAATTAGAAGTGACTCATGCACGACTATAAATGAAATTGAATAATAAAAAACAAGGGAATGATCAAAGACCGCCTGATAATTTTATAGCCGCAAATACTATTATTTTGTTGACACGGAATAAAAAAACTATTATGATTATAGCTCGGCGCNCTTCCTATATAAATAATTTATCAACTGGATCCAAACAAAATATTTATTACAAATTAGAAGTGACTCATGCACGACTATAAATGAAATTGAATAATAAAATACAAGGGAACGATCAAAGACCGCCTGATAATTTTATAGCCGCAAATACTATTATTTTGTTGACACGGAATAAAAAACTATTATGATTATAGCTCGGTTGGATGTTTTGACTTGAACCGGCAGCGGATGCGTGCAACCTGAACTTCCTGTTGATTCCTAACAGAAACGCGCTTCACCAAAACAACGCTCTGGTTTTAGATCAGAATTAAAATTAGTATCAGTTGATAATCAAACGGAATTGCAAAATAGTAGTCGGCTGTTGGTCTAGGATTTCGAAGAAAGGAACGTAAGGCGGTTAATCGGTAAAGAATGCGGGNCTGGATGTTTTGACTTGAACCGGCAGCGGATGCGTGCAACCTGAACTTCCTGTTGATTCCTAACAGAAACGCGCTTCACCAAAACAACGCTCTGGTTTTAGATCAGAATTAAAATTAGTATCAGTTGATAATCAAACGGAATTGCAAAATAGTAGTCGGCTGTTGGTCTAGGATTTCGAAGAAAGGAACGTAAGGCGGTTAATCGGTAAAGAATGCGGGCCGTTTCGCAACATTGCGAACGGAGTTCGAAACAACTGGTGACCTTGTCGTATCAGCCGAGATCGATAAGAATCGTTAAATAATTAAGCGGCACATCTCGTGGGATTTATTGCAGAGTGTCACCTGGTATGCGAGGAATCGCACATGAAGCGGTATCTTCGAATCGATCCCTTTTCACAGCGCACCCTCCGGTAATTCCGATATGTAAGTCACCTAGTTTGACCGAACCGGAAATAATAGCGAGATCGCTCTACAGTCAGAATGAAACGAACTTCTCTACTAAGACCGATAATAATTGATAAGGAGCCTCTTAATCAATTGATTTCCTTCAATTCGTATGAATTGAGTCCATTTAGGTGAATCATACTCATTGCCTATGCCGACGTGAACAAAGAAATTTAGATCCGCAAGCCTGAGCCGCAAGGTTCACGATACCGATCGGCTGCGACCGACAGGTACGTCAAACAAATCAAACTTGATTTCGTATGCCACAGCCGGACACAGAGCCGCCCAAAGAGCTAATTCCATGATCGGGTCGTAAATCGTCGGCAAAGCCTCGGCATAATTTACACCTTTGCATGTTAATACCAGAAAGCTATGGTCGTAAACGTCGGCATTTGAACAGAAACGTCTAAATCGTGGTTTTAACGGAGAACTTAACGCATAAGTCAAATCTTTCGGTCAAGGGGTTTCGATCAATGAACGCGATGGCTCATTACGCTGCGAGAGTAAAAACGAACTGCCAAAAAAAAAATTTCGTTGCTCAACTCGTTCGCATTCCTGCTGAAATTGCCGGTTTAAGACGTTACGGTGCGTTTGGCGAACGTTCTCCAAGCTTTTCAAGTGAACATTCTTTCACTCAATTACCATTAAGAGAAAACAGATTTTTTTTTCCAAGCGGGAGCCGAACGCAGTGTGTGTTACGTTAACTCGTTACGAAAGCGTGCTAGGCGTTAAGTCAGCGAAGAAAGCGAGCCAGTCACGGGATGATGCAGTCGCTATAATGTCAAGAGCAAGACGCTCGGACCACGTGCTCACTGTGCGCGGTATTTTTGGACAGGATCGAACGTTCGACGTGTACGAATACGGTTTCGGTGTACGCGACGTCCGTCAGTGACGAAATTTGCGTTAGACTGGCGCCAGATTATATGCAGACGAACGATAGGTGCATGAGGACTCTACCTGTTCAAGCTTCAATCTTATCTAATGATGTGAATTAAAATTAAGATGAAACAATTCAATTTGTAAATCCTCACTCAAGTATCAATCTTATTTTTTGGTCTCACCCGTTTTTTTAATCGAAATGAAGATGAAATGATTTGATATGCTAATAAGAGTTAGAGAAGAGACATTAGAATTTGATTAAAATGCATGTTGGATAATATTGTTACTACTATAACCGGAATATTAGCTACAACCCGTTGAACACTGGATCGTTGCGTACAGAAAAATCGTGCTCGTATTACATCATTTATTTTTCTGCCAATTAGCACGTGGAATTGATTAACCGCTCCTGTTGCTCGTGCGAATAATGATGACGTTTATATCACAGCTGATAATACCGATAAAGAATATTTTTTATGCTAATTATATGATACTGACATGGAATATACAGAGTGACCCAATAAACACTGTCATGAATGATGTTATCGAAAGGCATACCTGAATTTATTATACGATTTTTTTTTTAAATGTATTCTTATATCTTGACGAACAGGAATTCTTTCTCAACAAGTTTTGTAATAAAGTCAATGAAGAACGTGGATGAAGTTGGACATTTAGTGGCAATGACCGACGAACCTTGCGAGCAAACAACTGACAATAAATGTTGTTATAATATAATATAAATATTATTTACGAAAATAAATTTCATTTTCTCTAATATAGGAGTACAATTCTGTCAAATTTAGAATGCGAGAATAATTTTTTACATAGTGATTAATAATTGGAGAATGTCAGGTCCATTCGTCATGCTGGGACACGAACGTCAAAACGTCAGACGTTTAGGATTACAATTATTGATATCGAGTAAATGATAACAATTATCAGTTTTTTAATGCAGTCTGCTGTCAGTTCAGTAAAATACTAAATGCTCTATGCTCAAAAATTAATAAATATAAGGAGAAAATTAAAATGATTAATGCACACGAAATTTATTTGAATATTTCCAAAAACAGAAGGCAAAAAGTAAATCGTTCCCTTCGCATTTCCAAGTCTGATATCTACAAAATTATATAAAATAATTTTGGAAAATTCGTTGCATAAATTCTTTGAGACTTAATTCCTTTACCTAGCCTTATTGACGTAATTTGCACTAGTCTGACGCATTTGCTTATCACAACGTCGATTATCAGCAGTCATAGCTCACATACTACATTCCGCGAATGAATGACGTGTTTTTCTTAATTGCTTGCCTCTGCTACGTGTGATCCTTCAAAAAATTATGTAACAACAATTGGTTGACTTTGTTTGACGATTGCGCAATCGGTTTGACGGATGGTTTAATGAGGGTCTGGTTTCGTGTCAATAAATTTCAAGAGATAGGAAATGTATTAATTAACCGGACGTCTGTTTGCGCAGGTGTACCTCACGGACATCAATTATCCGAATTTGTATGACGCGATAAGGGCCACTTTCTATCAAATAAAACAGCAAGGTCACGTTTTCGTGAATTAATACTACGATTAACTTTCACAGAATCGACTACTATTCCATTTAACACGTTCGTTCATAGAGAAACGAGGGAAAGACCGCAGTCAACAGGTTATATTAAAGAGCCGAATGCTCGGGTCCATTCGGTTTAAACGGAAATCAAGCGCACCCTTCCTGTTCCCCGCGTCGAACGCGCCCCATCTCCTATTCAGCCTTCGCACCCTGCCGCGACAAGCAGACGCCCTGAGCAACGTTATCAGGAAGGCAACCCCCGCCTTGGTAACGGGCAAACAGATCTGGGTCAATCGGTTGCCAAGCAACAACCGGCTCAACTCCGTCCCACGCGCTCGAAAACCGACGACGACGACGACGACG
>SMSR01009462.1:49950-64917 GCA_019453355.1 Ceratina japonica | reverse complement strand
TAATTGGAGAATGTCAGGTCCATTCGTCATGCTGGGACACGAACGTCAAAACGTCAGACGTTTAGGATTACAATTATTGATATCGAGTAAATGATAACAATTATCAGTTTTTTAATGCAGTCTGCTGTCAGTTCAGTAAAATACTAAATGCTCTATGCTCAAAAATTAATAAATATAAGGAGAAAATTAAAATGATTAATGCACACGAAATTTATTTGAATATTTCCAAAAACAGAAGGCAAAAAGTAAATCGTTCCCTTCGCATTTCCAAGTCTGATATCTACAAAATTATATAAAATAATTTTGGAAAATTCGTTGCATAAATTCTTTGAGACTTAATTCCTTTACCTAGCCTTATTGACGTAATTTGCACTAGTCTGACGCATTTGCTTATCACAACGTCGATTATCAGCAGTCATAGCTCACATACTACATTCCGCGAATGAATGACGTGTTTTTCTTAATTGCTTGCCTCTGCTACGTGTGATCCTTCAAAAAATTATGTAACAACAATTGGTTGACTTTGTTTGACGATTGCGCAATCGGTTTGACGGATGGTTTAATGAGGGTCTGGTTTCGTGTCAATAAATTTCAAGAGATAGGAAATGTATTAATTAACCGGACGTCTGTTTGCGCAGGTGTACCTCACGGACATCAATTATCCGAATTTGTATGACGCGATAAGGGCCACTTTCTATCAAATAAAACAGCAAGGTCACGTTTTCGTGAATTAATACTACGACTAACTTTCACAGAATCGACTACTATTCCATTTAGCACGTTCGTTCATAGAGAAACGAGGGAAAAACCGCAGTCAACAGGTTATATTAAAGAGCCGAATGCTCGGGTCCATTCGGTTTAAACGGAAATCAAGCGCACCCTTCCTGTTCCCCGCGTCGAACGCGCCCCATCTCCTATTCAGCCTTCGCACCCTGCCGCGACAAGCAGACGCCCTGAGCAACGTTATCAGGAAGGCAACCCCCGCCTTGGTAACGGGCAAACAGATCTGGGTCAATCGGTTGCCAAGCAACAACCGGCTCAACTCCGTCCCACGCGCTCGAAAACCGACGACGACGACGACGACGCGCGTAGTCGTCGCTGTTGCTCGGCTCGCAACGTGAATAGGGAAATAACCCCGTGGCCGTACCCGTGGGCGTCCATTCTAAATCAATCATGACCGGTCGAAGAGGCCGCGTTTAAATCGCGGTCACAAGGTGATTCGGTTCGCGTGCCGGATTACCAATTTCGTCCTATCGATTCTACTAACGAACCGACCACCTAATAACACCAAATTGGATATGAACGTAATTCCGACGCGAGACGATCATTGTCATACAGATTGAACAACCTGTCCTATTTTTAATCGAGATCTTCTTACCAATGCCATAAATTTTATATTTGTTTTTGTATTTCAGGATTTTCTATCTAACGTCAAATATTTCATAATTCTTCTTTTGAGATGACACCGAACGGACAAGCTGCAATCGTTCAAAACAAGCTTTATCCGATACAAGAGGATTTTGAAACTAATGAAAAAAAGTAACGTGGAACACAGAGATAGCGTGAACGCTTCGCTCCGGATCAATGTCACCGGGTGAACAATGAATTCCCTATCTGTCGCGGAAACCGGGCGCTCGTTACCCGCGCGCTCGCTCGCGTGGGTGAAACGCGAGAACCCGTGGGTGCCCTCGCCACCCACGAGCGCGCGCGCAGGTAAGCACATGCCCCGATAAATGTACGTACACCCGCAAGGCTCCCTGTGTTTGTGCACCGTAACCAGCGTGTCATTAGCCTGTCACGGACGACGAGACGCGACGCGGCGTCTCTCTGATTTCATTTGGCGTCGATGGTCGGGATCAATTTGCGGCCGGGGGTGCCATCCGAGGGGCGCACGCAACTTTCGTAACGCGAGTCTACGCGAGATTTACGAGATAAAATATTGCTACAATGTACAGTATGAGAAATTGATCCAGATTTGATTTATCAGTGAATCGAAATTTAAGAGAATTTAATTGATAGAAGAATTTTCTTTGAACTACTTCTATAAATTTATTTCTGATTCAGATAAAATAATAAATAGTTTGCATATAAATTTAAAGAATAGGTAAAAGCAATTTCATTTGTGATTTTTCCACTTTCCCTTGTTTACGTTAAATCTCAGGTATCATGTAATGACAAGTATGCTAATGAAATTCTTCAAGCAATTCCCAGTTCTTTACCAAGATAACTTAAGACACCTATTAGTAAATATATTATTAACCTCCGTGGTTTATATCAACTGGAGCTATTACTCTGCGCTATTGAATATATAATTAAGTATTTCCACATTCACGCTGTTCGACACGTTGAAAACAGCGAGGGAACGTTGCTTTCGAACGAGAATTCACGTAACCATGAAACGAAAGTGATCTTCTCAGGCATGTGGATTGTGTGTATATAGAACGAACGGATTTTGGGTGACGCCAAAGACTATTTGAAACTCGCATCCTGTGTCGCAACGGGCTGCGTGGGCGACAGAAGTTCAAAGTTCCTCCGGGAGCTTTTGACCTTATCAACCCGTCGAGTGCCGTGCTTGTACGTACTACGTTCCTATCGGGAGTTACAATTTTTATCACTTATCTCTTGCCTACGACCGGCAATAAATCAAGAGTGGAAAGGGTGCGTGTGGGCGAGTAATTAGGCCGCAGCGAGCATTTTTTTTCCTCTCGCGCGGCGCGTTCCGTAATCCGAACGGATATATCTATATTTAAAGCCGTGAACTTCACGACTCGTTAATATTATCGGCCGAAAGGTGTTCGGTCATTGGAAATCTCCACTGACGCGATGCTGCCGGCCCACCGTTCATTGTCCGCTAAGCCGGCTGATAAGGCATCTGGCCGACAAAGAAGAAAAAGGAAACGGGAGCAAAAATAGCGTGCCGTAACACGTTACACGGCCGGTGATACGGCTGGTAATCGCGAGTTTCTTTCAAAAGAGAAGTTTAATCGACGCATTGAGCAGCGACGTCCCATTATTTGATCTCGTCTCGTCGTCACGCACCCGCGGGCTCCCGTGCTTTTCGCCCTGGGCGCAATCGCCCATTTTTGCTTGTTCCGCGTAAACATCTGCTGGGAAAATTTTCGTACTCTCGGTAAAAATATTTACCGAGATAAGGGAGGCTGCCTGGTGGAAAATAAATTGGATACGAATTGATAACAAACACGAATATTGCAAAGTTTGATAAAATGGAATCTAATCGGGTTTTCTGCTCTCATTCTTTCGATTGTAATTCCTATTGTGATTCTGTGTTACATGTAGAATGCTATGTAAATTCTAGCGACTGTTGACTGAAGAATATTGACGCTTCCTATTTTCCGAGCGAATTTAAAACGAATTTCCAGGTAGAATGGAAGAACGAGCAAAATCCCCAATAATTGGTGGCTTCGACAACCGGCAATCAACCCCTCGTCAATTTCCATTCTTAGCCTATACCTGTACATTGTACGATTTTCTTTTTTGCTTTAATTAACCGGTTTTCTAAAAAGAACGCGGCGGTCACGTGTGCGGTGGAACACGGTGACACGAACACGCATCGTAGCGTAGATAAGCGACATCCGGTCGAATAGAGGAAAATAAAACGCAGGCGTCGAATCTTAATCACCGACACGGCTCTACTAACCAATTTAGTCGGCATGAAACGATTTTATCGCCGCGAGTTGATCGGAGTGATTAGACGGACAGCTCCTCGTTCGAATGATAAATGTTTAGATAAATGAAAAGTTACAACAATGTGACATATGCACGTCTATGCGACAAGCAAAATTAATTATTGGATTAATATATCGACTGATGCTATCTGTGTGATAACATTCAGAAGACAGGATAATGAATTATTTTTTAGGTGCTCCAAAGCCGATTAATTCCTCTGGTTTATTTATACAGAGTGAGTCAATATGAGTCCCAAATTGATATTATTAATTGCTCTGATTAAGAGAGCCAATAAAATTATCAAAATTAATTTTCCGAGACTCTACAGTAAAATCAATAATTAATTATTTTTTAAATGCTCTGGAGGTAATTTTGCAGAGCGAGTCAATATGAACAGTATATTAATTCCTCTGATTGAGAAAACCAATGAGATAATCAAATTTAATTTTCCAATAAAGTCTCTATAGTGAAATCAATATGTAAAGTACATTTCTAAGTATTATTTCCTGCTGTTTGATATCAGTAACCGTATATTTTATTTAATCTACTAAAGAAGCGCGTTCAGTGAACGTTTGTCAATGCGTTCGCCCATTGAAATCGCTCAAAGGTCTTCCAGTTGAATTTCCGATAACGTCCATCATCGGCAACGGTGAGCGAAAGGAAAAGTTTGATCGATGTCGTCAATGAAACTGCACGAGTCAGCTATTATTATAAGCGCTTCGATCTTCATTCAAGACGAACTTTAATGGAAAATGAAAAAAGAAGATTCGAAACTGACGCAAGAAGAAAGAGTTTAAGGAAAAAGATGATGTCAGCGGTTAATTATGGAACGCGTCCAAGATTATCAGTTGCGACGCTCCAAAGATAAGTATCGTTCAAAACAAGTGCAACAAACAGGATATTTGCGGAAAATATGACTACCTGCCAAATTCGCAGTATGTCACGTCGTCAGTTCGCATTAGAAACTATAAGTTTTTGGAGAACACTTGACGTGTTCAATGATTGATAACAGATACTTGAAGTGCAACAGTTGAATATGATAAATTCAGTCGATTTCGATCTTTGCAAAGATTATTCAGATCATTCATTTATCACGTGCGAAATTAAAAAAATAATCACTTTTTCTGAGAAAGAAAACAGAAATTCGCAGTGGCGTTTAATCAGGTGTGACATTATTCTCAAGGCAACAGGAAGAAAAAGCAAACGCAACCCTGAACCATGGCGCAATTTCTCATGGGAAATGCGTATCATCAAATGACTAATAAAAATGTATTTGTGTGGAAACGAAATGATGATCACGTTTAATGAGTGTTAATTGCAGTTCAGGAATTACCAGTTCGAGGGATTCTCATAAATAGACACGTCGTTTGCCAGTGGAAAACTCGATCTAATCACGATCAAAATAAATCTATTATTAGATTCATTAGTGTTAATCCGTTGTATCGCGCTCCCTCTGATCTCAGATTACAAAACGCTTCCTGTTTTTCTCATTCTTTTTCCGCGACGAAATTGCGCCGAGGATCAATTACAGAAATTCGTAACACGTAACGCGTCGAAAGGCGACTCGTGATTAAATCTTACATAATTGCGTCTGATTTCGACTTGAAAGTCCTTACAAATCACGACCCAGAAATGTTGCACGGAATTTAAAATTCAAGTAGCGGCCTGCGAAACCGAGCCGGGCGCAGAAAAACTCGTGCAACCTTATTTACGGGTACAAGACAGCCGATGTTCGATTATTCGCGAGGCACGTTTCGACACGTGCCCCGCGCCACGAGCGCTGCCGCCGATAAAATTGATGATAATGATCCACCGAGTGTCCTCGCGAACAAATGTCTACACAGATTCTCAAACACGGCCGCGCACCGATAACATCGAAAGTATTATTCAACATAAATAATCAGAAGCCGCGCAGATACGGCGAAGCGTAACTTTTTGTAATAATCATGTCACCTGTTACAGGTGCGTCTGCGATGCACGAGTGGATCGCCGAGGAAACTCAAAGGTTATTGCACCGTTCTAGCAACAAGTGTCAGCTGGAAGGAAGAGAGAGTCAGGGCCTTCCTTATCACTGCTCTTACGTTCCCTCCTATCTAACCAGTAACCAATCAGATTCGACACGACGTCATATCGCGCTTCCTAGAACCAGACGCGCTCATATCTACCAGCCCTTGATATCTCTTTCAAGGCAATATTATATATATAAGTCACACATCAGAAATCTCATTTCGTTCCATATTTTATCTTCAATATTTTGTTTACCGAAACGACTTACTGAAATATATTGCTACTTATTGTACCGAGTATCGATTATTCAAATGAATCCTAGTCCCCTGTTGCTCCGGTTTCACCCCGTGCGAAATAAATCCCTCGTTCAATTATCCCGAACGAGAGATAACAATGATTAATTTACATTTATTGCAACGAGTCACTCCATGGGATAAATCTGAAGAATCAAATCGAAATCAACGCGACCCCTCTGAAATGCACCTGTGAACACAAAACTAACACGAATACGATCTCTATGTTCGTTTCAAATACCCTCTGTTCTCCGGTTGACTAATGACACGGTCGACGCCTACGTTCTATATATAATTAACTCCTGTAATTACCTGTGTTCTTTAATCCACTTGTAATCGGAATTAAAAGGCTCGTTTCTCCAATGAAAGACCCCAAACCAAAAATGGGAAAAACACTTTCTATGTCCGTATTAAAAATCCGCAGTTTAATCATGAAAAAATAAATGGTTCCCAGTAGATGCAGTTCGATCATTTTTATTGGCTGCATTTATGCTGGGCGCAATAAAATCAGCTGTCCGTTTATTGGCCGATATAAGAGGCGAATCTGCATAATTGACAAATCTGTTTGAACTCTCGGCGGCTGTCGATCGGCTAATTGTCACGAGCGACCGTTTAATTAAGTTCGGCGAACTTTTATCCGCCGGAGGGGGGCTCGCGATAATTTATTTACGGGCCGGAGGAATTGCCGTATCTGCGGGGCCATTTTTCACGCGGCGACAGCTCTTTCGTCGAGCGAACAAACTTGTCCGAGTGAGTTCTCACCGATGTTAACGAGCCCGAAAGGAAAAAAGAGTTTATCTCCGGCGACGAAACGACGAGCGCGCCTTGAATTTTCCCAATCCCGGCGTTCAATGACGACGTAAATTAAGAAGAATCGATGGGGATTAACTCGAGTGCGTACGCCGTGCGACGTACTAATTAGCCCATTTGCATACGTCGGCAAATATCGTACGCCGTTTTTATACCTTATCAATCCGAAAGCACGGTCGTTGTAATACCTCACGTACTCACTTGAGAAAAGACAGAGTCGGACACGTTTTGCGTGCGGGTTATTAAAAGAAAAGCAATTGCAACGTGATTTTCCGTCGGCCAATAATTGGCCCGACGTGGAGCCGAGATAAATTGAAACGGATTTCTGGCATCTGCGGTCACGGAATCGCAATGTTTCGTTATCGTATCAACGAGGCGAGCCGTTTACGTAAATCTTTCCCGCCGGCTGCAAATGGAAATTGGTTTTAATGAAAATCCTAACAGCCGTGAGTAATTAAACGTTCTCTCAAATGCTGCACTCCACAAGAAACTGTGAAATTATATTCAACGCTCAGCTTAGATTAAATATTCGCCGACATCAAAGCTGAATCACGTCTTGCGTAATAATAATCGTCGCCCGAAACCGACAGGAACCGGAACCGTGTCGCGTGATTTTACACAATAACCCGAAAATAAAGATCGAGGTGTAAAATAATTCAGCAGGTTTTACGAGAAAATTTTGCAAGCGTGACGCGTAGGGAGAGAGGAAATTGGCGGTGTTTATCGGCACGGGTCGATGCGTGAGCCTCGCAAACAAGCGTTCGCGCGCCGCTGGAATCCGCTGAAAAATATTTGTCGGTGCTTCAGATAGGCCGTTTTCGGATAAACGCGGTTCACGAGACGATCGCGTGGGCTCCTTATTCGTGTTTTCGCGCTCGCCAATCACGCATGGAATTCTACTAGATCCGAGGCTCATGCAATTCTAATCGGCGCCGGTATCAAATTAATTAATTGGCCGGAATCGCCGTTAAATTATGAATCCCTTTGGCTAATCGATCGATACGCGGTTGCGCGGGTCTCGCGGTAAAAAAAGAAGTCCGATCTACTAAATAAGATCCAACGGGATATTACATCAACAGTTCCAGTTTCGGATTCGCGTACGGTCAAATGAATATCGATCGACGAAAAGGACGGCCAGAAAAAGGGAAAGAGTTAACTGTCGCGTTGCGTGCGTCGACTTATCGGTTCACCGAGCGGAGCGCATGTGGACATGCGTCGCGTCGGCCGCGGGTTGCGCAAAAGCCAGCGGACGCTAGAGCAAAGTTATTCCCGTTCAATGATCAATTTGTCGAGCGGGTGCGCGCACCCCGTGCCGCCGCTACGCCTCTATTTGGTGCGAATCTCGAAAAGGGCCGCGATAACGACGCCCGATTGCAGATTTAACCGCTCAATCTCGCCAGGAACCGGCCGGCCGGTCCCGCCGCGTGATCGATCCCCGTCGACCGGCGATTTCTGCAATCGCGTGAAAATTCATGCCGATCGAAGTAGATCGGTTCTTGGAAATCCGCCCAATCAAACTCCTTTTGCAGCGCGCGCGCACGCCTTTTGAAATTCGTTTTATTAATCGGAATCGAATTCTGTCCGCGGCCGCCGCGTATCGCCGGCCCCGGCCGTTTGGAAAGTAACAACCGCTAGAAACGAGATCGTGTATCTGATTAATTGCTGCGGTCAAATTATAGTAAACGTATGTAGCTCGTACTAGTTAGACGTGGAACAGCGGTGAAATGTGACAACCTCCAGTCGTTTACAATTAATCAATCCATACAAATGGATTTAATCATACGACATCAATTCCCGTAGCGCGAAACGTTCTACCACCTCGGTGCTAAATTAATGGAGCATCGACGAATTTCATTAAGTATAATCGATCATAAATTATAATAAAATGAAAAAGATGTCAAGGTTTGTCGTGATGAAATTCAGTATTATCTCTCGCGCGCCGCGTCCATTCACTATTTGATTAAAATCGACCTTTATTAATTTCCCGATAAGACGGCTGGAGGTCGCGGCGATAAAATTTCAAGATCAAATACCTCGCCGTGACCGGTTGCGACTATCCCCATTAATTCACGAGGGAATCTAATTGTAGGTAGCCGAGGCGAGCGAGCGCGACGCTAATAACTCTTAAGAAAACGGGATTCTTTGTACGTCCTTTTTCACGGGGGAGGAAGCGCGATTAGCAGCCGCGGTCTAAACAGGTTCCCGACATTTATTTAACCGCTATTGTGTCGCTCGTTTCACGGCTGGCGACGCGGCGACGACGTCCTCGAGCTCTGCCTCTCGCTAACTAAGACACGTGCATATATACATCGCGCCGCTTTTTGTCCCGGGCTTTAGAATTTGTCCACCGCCCCGAGAGATACCTACGCGTGTCCCAGAGAAAGAGAACTGTAACCAGGTCCGCGCCAATCCCGCCGGATAATTCTCAAAGTGTATTATGTATACGAAATATCAAGGCCTCGCCTTTCTACGGTTCGCCGTATGTAAGTTACACGCGTTTGAGTATGCCCGCCGCCGTTGCACGTGAACGCCGTGCACGCATTGCGAGCAGCGCGCGCGTGATGCGATTTCTATGTATATTACGCACGCCCACACGCACACAGAATTTGCTAGATTCTCTAGAGTCTTATAAATTAATTCTACAAATCCAATGGTAAAGTGTAATTCGAGTTTTTGATGAAA
The DNA here is from genome assembly GCA_019453355.1 of Ceratina japonica. Classification (NCBI taxonomy): domain Eukaryota; kingdom Metazoa; phylum Arthropoda; class Insecta; order Hymenoptera; family Apidae; genus Ceratina; species Ceratina japonica. The sequence goes on along the minus strand of SMSR01009462.1, from coordinate 55,438 downwards.
ATCGTGGCTCTTTGATAAAGGAGGGACGTTATATTATTCAGTTTTTATATCCTGAATTCAGATGAATTTTACATTTTTATGAGTATAATATTTTTATAATGAGAGAGAAAATGTAATCCGACTAACTTTCATGGACATTGTTCATTTTTTCTCTTCTGCGAACTACCGAATTTTTAAACGAGAGAATTTCACTAATTTTCATGAAAATTAAGTCTGAAAATCGAATAAATGATACTGGAAGCTGCGAGATAGTTCTCTAGCAATGAATAAGCGAATAATCGAACAGATAAAGGCGTCGTGTTTGCCAAAGTGTTTATCAACGTACACGACTACGAGTGTGTTTTTAATTAAATTCAATATTTATCGCTGGCCGAGAAATTGTAAAGTTCATCAAATAGAAAAATTGCAAAGTTCAGCAAATTAATATCAGTCAAGAAAATAGACTCCGCATAGTAGGAATAAATTTATCTGTTTGAAGAATGCCTTCGGGACTTGGGTTCAATGCGCACGGGTTCTCGCATTACCGATTATGGCCGCACATTGTCCCTCCGGTTAAAAAATTGTATCTCGTAAATATAATCTGTAAACATCGAACGCAGATCTTACTTTGATGAAAAAAAATCATTTTAGAACAGGAATCGATTTAATAATTATCCAACTGATAATCGCGTAGATGTTATCGGATATAGATGCGAGGACGTCGCTTGGCAGGAGATAAACCGATTGGAAAATGCATTAAGCGATGACACGATAAGAAGTATGTAGAGTTTATCGATTTCGCGGTTACGAGATAATGACCGACTGTACATCGTGACGTCGATTGAGATTCGCGGAAAAAATTGATTGCTCCTCCTCGCTTCGGCTATTATTTTTTTGCGCCGTCCAGGAAACTGGAGGAGCGGAGTATTGTTCTTATATTTAAAGAATAATGGCCTTCCTATCGATAATATCTCCCGACGAACACTTATTACACTTTTAAAAGGACTCTTAACCGATCCCCGAGCCGAGACGAGGAATTCCTTCGGTTACTTCAAAGTTCAATCGTTTTTTAACTATAAATTACGTCCTTTGAGTCGTCGCTCAGTCGACAACTCAGTTTTAATCGAAGCCCGGACATAAAATAAATGACGACTCGTAAATGGATAATTATCAGTATTCAAACATCGTTTGTTAACATCTGAACAGAAACACGGAAAACACGAGTCTCGTTCCTAGAATCCCAGATACGCGAATAAATGAATTGAACGAGCAATTAACATTTCGAGGAATGTTTACCTAATACGATCTCCGATTCGCGAACAGCTGAGGCTCACGGCTGAAATGTTACAAGAGTAATAAGAGGAGAGATCATCGACGTCTTTAGCAAGGACGTGCCGGGTCCCTTGATGAAAGGATCGATCCCGGCGGAGAGCAGCGCGAGGATTTCGGTCGCGACCTCACTTCGCTTTTTTCATCAGCTTTCTTTCGCTCCGTGGCGTTGCCTATTTCAAAACCCGTTGCGCGAAAAAATCGTCTGCGATTACCCAACCCGATCCCGCGCGGCCTTTCACGAGCCGCAGCGCCGTACACGCGATGCCACGTGCTAGCGGATGATCAATCCAGTTGGAGGTTCTTCCCTGGCTTTCAACCGCGTTACACATTCCCGTATTAACTCGATTAATTTCGTCATTAATACAAAAATAGATACAGCGCGTCTCGACGGACATCATTGTCCTAATCCTCGCCTTTATTAAAATCCTAATTAAATTCGATAAAGATACGAAAATGCATTTTTTGATCGCGATTTCTTATTGCAAATGACAATTTTTATAGATTCGCTGGCGAACGGGGTTAAATTATTGATNTTGTCCCTCCGGTTAAAAAATTGTATCTCGTAAATATAATCTGTAAACATCGAACGCAGATCTTACTTTGATGAAAAAAAATCATTTTAGAACAGGAATCGATTTAATAATTATCCAACTGATAATCGCGTAGATGTTATCGGATATAGATGCGAGGACGTCGCTTGGCAGGAGATAAACCGATTGGAAAATGCATTAAGCGATGACACGATAAGAAGTATGTAGAGTTTATCGATTTCGCGGTTACGAGATAATGACCGACTGTACATCGTGACGTCGATTGAGATTCGCGGAAAAAATTGATTGCTCCTCCTCGCTTCGGCTATTATTTTTTTGCGCCGTCCAGGAAACTGGAGGAGCGGAGTATTGTTCTTATATTTAAAGAATAATGGCCTTCCTATCGATAATATCTCCCGACGAACACTTATTACACTTTTAAAAGGACTCTTAACCGATCCCCGAGCCGAGACGAGGAATTCCTTCGGTTACTTCAAAGTTCAATCGTTTTTTAACTATAAATTACGTCCTTTGAGTCGTCGCTCAGTCGACAACTCAGTTTTAATCGAAGCCCGGACATAAAATAAATGACGACTCGTAAATGGATAATTATCAGTATNATTAACGAAGTGTCTATAGAATGATTTGAAATTCATTAAAAAACTGCAGATTTTATTTGTAGAAACGTTATTGAAGAACTGTACATAATATCCGAGAATAGAGGATAAAAAATGAAATAAGCAAAGTAAATATTTAAATTCCATTTGGCAGTCTCGTTAAATTCCGATGACTTCATTCCTACCCCAAGTACTCATTCGAAGCATTATAAGAGAAATAAAAAGGGAGGAATAAAATAGCGAGTGCAGACAGTCTTCNCATTTCGAGGAATGTTTACCTAATACGATCTCCGATTCGCGAACAGCTGAGGCTCACGGCTGAAATGTTACAAGAGTAATAAGAGGAGAGATCATCGACGTCTTTAGCAAGGACGTGCCGGGTCCCTTGATGAAAGGATCGATCCCGGCGGAGAGCAGCGCGAGGATTTCGGTCGCGACCTCACTTCGCTTTTTTCATCAGCTTTCTTTCGCTCCGTGGCGTTGCCTATTTCAAAACCCGTTGCGCGAAAAAATCGTCTGCGATTACCCAACCCGATCCCGCGCGGCCTTTCACGAGCCGCAGCGCCGTACACGCGATGCCACGTGCTAGCGGATGATCAATCCAGTTGGAGGTTCTTCCCTGGCTTTCAACCGCGTTACACATTCCCGCTTTAACTCGATTAATTTCGTCATTAATACAAAAATAGATACAGCGCGTCTCGACGGACATCATTGTCCTAATCCTCGCCTTTATTAAAATCCTAATTAAATTCGATGAAGATACGAAAATGCATTTTTTAATCGCGATTTCTTATTGCAAATGACAATTTTTTTAGATTCGCTGGCGAACGGGGTTAAATTATTGACAAATCATAGAAATTCGACTCGAATATGATTCTCTTGTGTGAACGGGGCTTAAGATCTCCGAATGTTCATAAATACTACGTTTACCGGCGCGCAGCCGCTCGATATCACTGTCCCCTTATCTCGCGGCGATGTCAGATTATGCCAGGCTCTGTCCACGCTCGAACGAACACGGTTACATAACGGAGCACGGAGAGAAGTAACAAGAAGAGAGAACGCGCCGCTTTCCTGAGTCCACTTTTACGCGCGACACACCGCGAGGATGATTGGAGCTTCGATGAAAGGAACACGCGGAATTTCTGCATGGTATTTCGCCGTCGAAAGCCTCCAGGCATAACGGGCACCGTTTCCATTCCCAGCTGGACGGTTAAAAGGTCTCGAGCAGATCATACCAATGGTTTTCCTCTTTTTTTTATCCAAACAACAATTTAAAGCTTTTATCATAAATTAAGAGACGAATTACCTGAGAAACCTTAAGAGGCGATCTTACATTGCAATTTTCGGAAATTCCGTACTTATACGTGCAGTCAATAAATATTTAAACAAGCTATATTTTATTGACTGCGGGAACGCGAGATTTCCAAGGTGAATATCTGCNTTTTATCATAAATTAAGAGACGAATTACCTGAGAAACCTTAAGAGGCGATATTACATTGCAATNTTTTATCATAAATTAAGAGACGAATTACCTGAGAAACCTTAAGAGGCGATCTTACATTGCAATTTTCGGAAATTCCGTACTTATACGTGCAGTCAATAAATATTTAAACAAGCTATATTTTATTGACTGCGGGAACGCGAGATTTCCAAGGTGAATATCTGCACTTGAAAAGCTCCCGCTGTAATAAAATTCTGATCACTCAATCGGCCAGCGTGGCGCATAAATTTTTATTTGCGAACCTCGATCAGATTCGAGTTGACCTTTGTTTCATTGGCCGTGATTAAAAGCGGGCTTTAATTGAACAACGATAAGCCGACCGATAAGGACTTTATTATGAACTCCCACTAGATTATACCTGTTCGATTACTGGAGTTAGATTCCCATCGACGTCGATCCATCTTGTTTCTAATTTTAATAACAAACATTATCCTATCCGCGCGGTTGTAATACATTCAAAACGACTTCGTTCGCGTGTCTCCGACACAATGACGTGAAAAAATATCCTGAAGAACTTGTCTTCTATTGGACAGGAGATGATGGGAATAATGGTCGGCAAATTTGTTTTTTTTTTACACCGAGTTGCACAATGTTGATGCAGCAGGTGTATACGGTATCGCCGAGGAGGCGGATTCAGCGATGATGAATGGACGAGGAGGCACGAACTTGTATCGAGAATTTTACGCGAAATTGTATAGACAATCTTCATTTGTTAGGCAGGGAATGATTTATGACGCGCGCTAATAAGTATTCATTCGCAAACCTGAGCTTCCTGATTCGTTTCTGTATCCTTTCGAAAACACTGCACGCTGTTATTTGCTCGATGCGTATCTAATCTTGAAAAGTCATCGACAGCAAATTAAATTTATCTCCGGGCCGCGGCTCCTTATGCAAAAATATTTGTTCAAACGCGAACTTTCGATCTCACATTCTTGCATAGCATTTTGCACTTTTTGCAGACACGACCTTTTTATCGATGCACGAAATCCGTGGTAAATCATAAACTTTTTTAGATAGAAGGAAGTCATCTGTTAACTGAGTTTGACTTTCCTTATGTGCTAAATTACTGTTTTTTAGATGACACGAGGCGTAGTTCGTGGCGCGGGAGGTGTGGAAATGAATACATTCGAAAGTTTAATTTATTTAGGTAGAGAATAGTGTCAGCAGGAGGAGCAGTACACCCACGGCTCTATGCTAATTGCGAATCTAAATCTTTGATGAGTCCACCAGGCCTGGCAAGGCGAGCTGACATTATGGAACGCGTGAATCGTTGGCAAGACCTTGATCCACAAATAGCTACGTGCCGACAATAATACAGCACGAAAATCAAAGACCTCCGTTAGCCATTCTTACGTAATATCTAGCCATATTCAACTATAAGTCCAAGATAAGCTCCTAAACAATTTCATAGATTATTAAAATCTATGAAGACATTTTAGTCTTCACACAAAATAACAGAGAGATAATTCGTAAAAAAATCATACAGAATGTTATATGATAGATTAATGAAATCTATGAATTCTACTTA
>SMSR01009462.1:0-48984 GCA_019453355.1 Ceratina japonica | reverse complement strand
CTAAATTACTGTTTTTTAGATGACACGAGGCGTAGTTCGTGGCGCGGGAGGTGTGGAAATGAATACATTCGAAAGTTTAATTTATTTAGGTAGAGAATAGTGTCAGCAGGAGGAGCAGTACACCCACGGCTCTATGCTAATTGCGAATCTAAATCTTTGATGAGTCCACCAGGCCTGGCAAGGCGAGCTGACATTATGGAACGCGTGAATCGTTGGCAAGACCTTGATCCACAAATAGCTACGTGCCGACAATAATACAGCACGAAAATCAAAGACCTCCGTTAGCCATTCTTACGTAATATCTAGCCATATTCAACTATAAGTCCAAGATAAGCTCCTAAACAATTTCATAGATTATTAAAATCTATGAAGACATTTTAGTCTTCACACAAAATAACAGAGAGATAATTCGTAAAAAAATCATACAGAATGTTATATGATAGATTAATGAAATCTATGAATTCTACTTACTGCTACTTTGATACAAAACAGAGAGATAAGAGATTAAAAAAATCATATATACAGTGTTAGTAAGAGATATAGTGTAAAATTATTCACTGATAATTAATTTCATTCTAAAACCTGACAAAAAACAAGGATTAATTTAATGATATCTACCTAATAAATTCACACTGCATATTTTGATGAGATCAATAAAGAATAAATTATTGTTTGTCTTCTTATTGACTCTATACATACATGTATGTATTAATAAAGAGGAAAACAACGTTATATGTATTCAATGATAAGGCAAGTTGGAGATAAGATGGTCGTAAACAATTCGATAGATGCTATGAATACGTAAAGAAGTTATAAAGTAACAGAGAGATAATTGAAGAGACGCGTTTGAACGTTTCTTTCGATTGAACAGTTAGAAAAAACATTGATCCAGAAATGAGAAGGTGGTTGACGCACCGTGGGCGTTGACGTCACTTTTTGAAACCGCTTTCAAAAGACGTCGACGAACGCGCGTAATTACAATTTCGCTAATATTTCGTTTCTTATTACCGCGATCGATTTCCAATTCACCGACGTCACCGGACTTTTGTATTTGCATGACATTGTGACTCCCGTCTAACTACAAACAGAGCCATTCACATGATCCGGCCATGAATAATTCAACCGGCTCGGCGTCAAACAGAAAATAATAAAATGAAAAGGAAGAGTGGAGAACGTTTGTCGAGGTGATGAACAGGTGCGATCAAATTGAAAATATGATACGCGCAGTGTAAAGAGGCGCAGCTGATCCTGAGAAATGAAACGGAAACCGAACGATCCGCACCTGTGCCCCGGTAATTCCTCGTTATTCGAACGACTCCGTTCGCCTTTACGATAATTGAATAAGAACTTATCGAAATTTAATATATGTACACATTCCTTGTTCCTTAAAACAATACATGAAAACTGAGTCAAAGAAATTAACAATAATTTACTAAAATGCTCGTTAAAATTTAGTTTCTAAGAACGTAAAATAAAATGACTAAAATGGATAGATTATATTGGGGTTCGCCTAACATAATTCATTTTTCGAGAATAGATGGAGTCAGATTAATTTGGCTTTCAGGCACAGAATAAAATAGTTCCACGTCGTTGGGAATGAAAAATGCATGGCTCCTAACTCCCTATTTTTCGTCGGCCTTCGGCGGATCCGGTTCGCCATAGCTGAAACGCGTGCTCATTTGTTTCCTGACTACCGATTCGCGAAAGTGCACGTCGTAGTTATAGTTATCAGCACGAAAACGTTCGGTTGTTCGGTGGAACACACGTGGCATAAATTATCGCAAACATAATGCATCCTAAAGGATGTAGAAAGATAGCGAACATTATTTCTTATCATTTAAATATATAAGAAAGGTTTATTCAAGCAAGAACCTCTTCGATTTATTTTAAATTGATCAGTAATACTCGCTTATCCTCGATATTGAAATCGGTTATTACTTTTACAAGGCAAAAGAGACTTTAATGAGCGGCACGTGGTGTATTATTTGGAACGTTTGCCATCGTTGCAACATTGCTTCCGTGCAACAATACTTTCCCACGCGTCGCGTTACGCGAAGGCAAACCGCAGAGTAGCTCTCGCGGGGAGACCTGGAATTCTTGAAAAATTCTCCCTAGATGTAATTAATATCCCGACGCTTTCACCCCGGTTTATTATTACGTTCGGCCGAACGCTCCTCAACGATGTTGAATGACTCGAACGACTGAGTAACCAAACCAACGATTATCCAATCACCCTATTAAATCGGTACGCTCCTTATACGCACATAAAGCCCGCTCGCCGATTTGTTTGCTATCCGTGAGAGCCCGCGTCTTAAAAAATAGAAAACGCGTTCTGCTCCTGCTCTTTTTCCTGCGCTTTCTTTTTAAAGGGTAATTTCCCTAGCTCATTATTTAAGTATTGCACGTTAACTATGGTTCCCGTAACGTTGAAATCGTTTTGTTTCTGCGTTTAGTTTGCGAAATTACTTTTACGAGCTGACTTTCAGTGGATATAAATCATATTCATCTCTCTGCAAGAACTAGTAACGTGTTCAAATCATTTTTAATACTTCTACTGTTCTAAATTTGTATAATAATGTATAAGGACAAGATTAATCAGATCTGATATTTTCTGCGTTGGCTCATGATTCGATTTGGTCAGTACGATTCGAGATGCCCACCTTTAAAGCTCCTACCAGCCGATAGGACTTGTGCGGCAGTTGCAGGGTGCAGACTCCTGTGGGATCAATGGGTCATTGCCCCCGTATCTGCAGCATCAGACGTGGAAAGCGTAACTCGGCCCATCCAGCTGGTTCGTAAATAATGAAATCGTCTCTTTCCCGGTGATATCATCGCGAAATATGAGAATCTCCCGTTTGTTCTTACGCGGCTCGATTGACTCATCGTAGCCGGCTCGCTAATTTAATTCAAAGTCGAGGCAGTGTCGCAAGTCTGACCTGCGCAGGGAACGAAGACAATACCTGGATTCCCTTGAGTCCGCCGAGGATGAATTTCAACCCGTTCTATACACCATTTTTTCTAGTCGATTCGCAGTGAAATTTGTGCAACGATTTGCTTCGAGTTAGAAGATAATCGAGATTAAACCGATGAAATCGCTCAAATTTGTTTACACACGTAACTTAAGTGCAGAACGTTTTTTACACTTTCAAGGAGAACAAATTGTTGTGAACGTTGTGAAAAATCGGCAATTATTCTCTTTTTTTAGCGTGTTTCGAAAAAGCTCGAGGAACTGGCAAAACGCTAGGCGAGCAGATAATACGAATTAGAATTTTAGATGGTTCGTTTCCGGCGAAATAAAAATACAATGACCGATTAATGAGGTTATCGTGTTACCTGCGCGATAATTTCAAGTCCCTGTTCCGTACCACGTGAACCGGCAATTAATTATGTAACATGAAATCGTTTACGAAGGAGAGGCTAAATTGCTTTCGTTTTAGGAGTCGTTCATTTCACCGGATCAAGACGCGAACAGGAAGCGATAATCCCTCGATTATAATCGCGGTATAAACGGTGGCAATAAAAGTTTTACAATCTAAGTTATTCCAGACTTTACTGATAATAGAACTAAGAAAATAATTAGAAATACTAACGAGGTCTATAGAATAACTTGAAACTCATTAAAAGATGCAGGTTCTACGCATTTGTAGAAACATTATAGAAACACTATACATAATACTCGAGAATAGAAGATAAAAAATGAAATAAGCAAATAACATTAGCAAATATTAACGAAGTGTCTATAGAATGATTTGAAATTCATTAAAAAACTGCAGAATAAGTAAAAAACAGAAGAATAGAAACGTTATTGAAGAACTGTACATAATATCCGAGAATGAGAATAATAATATCCGAGAAAGAGGATAAAAAATGAAATAACCAAGTAAATATTTAAATTCCATTTGGCAGTCTCGTTAAATTCCGATTCCTTCCTACCCCAAATACTCATTCGAAGCATTATAAGAGAAATAAAAAGGGAGGAATAAAATAGCGAGTGCAGACAGTCTTTGTGGCACGAATTTCACCTACTAACACGATTAGGACAGGGGGTTCATCTTCGCAGGCACCACTTTCATCGTCCAGAAATATCCTGACCTTAACAAGCGCGCTATTCAACGAAGAGAACGGGCTCGTGTGTTTGACCGCGAGTGCTTCTATTTTCGTCGACGGACGGCACACCGTCGCTACTTATTCCGGCTCGCTTTCGATCGACCCATTGACGAGAGAGTCCCGAAACTCGGCAATCGATTCCCAACTTTTAATTAAACCCTTTAATCGAGTTTACGCGAAGGTCACCGCCGGAGCTGACCTCAGGAAGAACTGCAGGAGTTACTCTCTTCCATGGCCACCGTAATGCATAATTTACCACTTTATTACAGCCGGCCAGAGCGACTTTAATTACGCCTACGTTATAAAATCGGAATTTACTGCCCGTAAACATAAAGCACGGGCCACGCTAAATGGCTCGCGTCTCTTCAACTTCTAAAAGGGTTATTCACGGAATTCGACGACAGAACTCGTCCAACTCCAACTTTTTCAATCATTATAACGACTGTCTTAAATAGATAGTCAGAAAATAGGTAGGAATAATATTACTTCCTGGCGTAATTCAAGCTTCGATGGAGCTTCGAGATGATAAAACGAAGACAGTGTATCGCACATTACTGTCTGATGATATCGCGGGTATGCAGAGACGAGTTTTGTCAACGGCGACGAAAATGACGATTAATGAAGGTTGCGGAGAGGCCTCGGATGGTTTGGTCGAAAATCTGTGCGGAGACGCTAATGAAACGCCAAAAGAGGAGCGACAAGGGAACGGTGGCGGATATTAATGACGAGGCTGTGACGTTGAATTATGCCAAGGAATCGTCGCTTGATAAGGCTGAACTCCATTTAAAGCGCGTTGTGAATTGGCAACGAGATTGCGCGGCGCGCGGCGGCGTTCGTTTACGTAGACCAAAGTGGTTCTACCTTTCGCTTAACCTTTTCTTCATTCTCGTTACTTTCACGCACGATCACCGACCCGCCGGCCACGGTGACAAAACGTTAATTCTATTTAAAGATCAGTCCGGTTATCGTACCGGAGAATGCCCGTGCGTAGGCGGCCGGAAAAAAAGCCCGGCCGGGAGAACAAAGTGACTGACGCAACCCGTCGATTAAACAGGATCAAGTGACAGAAGTGTATCCCCCGTTAATTTCAATACAATGTTAACGCTAGACGAAACGTAGGAGAGATGATCTTTCGCAGGGCTACGGTTCTCGGAATAATTGCATAGTTTCTCCTTTACTTTCCAAGCCATCTCGTCGGCGCTCTTAATAAACCATTACCCTGTTCTCACGGAGAGAGAGGGAACGCTTCTTTCCAGCCCTAAGTCGTAAACGGAATCGAGGCGGCGAGCATTAACCGGGATGCTCGTTATCGTATGCAACGCGCCAATTATATAGTAATCAGGCAAGGAATACCGAAGAGGCTTTCACTAGGAGATGTTGCCCGCTTCCGGTTAGCACAGTGACACTTTTTCTTAGTGGGACGGTCCCATTTGAATTCATAATATAATACGAGAGCGAGCGAGCGAGCGCGCACAGCCCGATTCGTCCTGTTTCCGGTATGCGACGGCGAATTTTAAGCGAGCGCGAACACCGACGCCGGGACAATGAAATACGTACGATTTATAATAAGTGATAAACGATTTGCACGCGGTCGACGACGGCGGGACGTTAATTAATGGGCCTAAGACAAATTGTCGAGAGCGTGATTAATTCGAACGGCGTGTGTAACGCGCCGGATCGAACACGCTTGTTTACCGCTTGTTAGCCGTTTCGATATTTTCATCCGGGGACGAAAAAAAAAACGTGCGAACAATTTTCTAACGTTTTAATTGAAACCGAGAGCGAGAATATTTCGTGCGGTAGCGGCACGACTGCGTCATTAAATCAGAATAAACGCACCCTTTCTCTTTCCATGGCTGCAGAACGAAAGTGTAAAAAAACAATTTTTATCGCGTTCCATCGAGCGAATGATTGAATGGTTAAAAAAGAAAAGAATTCGGTGCGCGAATTCTCGGCCGATGACGAATCGGCGGAATAAACTGTGTACCCGTGGGTCTGTCTGTCGGTACGACCGAGCCGCGTCGAAATAAAAGCGTCGCTTCGAATCGGGCCGGTTTCATAATCCATCCCCGACGTCATCGGGACGCTCGGAGTTAATTAATTCACCGGCCGAGTCACATCGGTCGGAATATTCGCAAACAGTATTATTAAAAGCCGATAAGTGCGCGATGAACACGAGGAGTACGGCTGGTTAAGTAATCATTCGTGCCAACGGCTGTGTTCCCCCTGAACAAACACATACGTGCGCACGTTTCCCGGCGAGATCGCTCCGACGCAACCGTTCCGCGGGAAATCGTAACTAAACTCTTTTTCACGTCTACTTAATTTTCAAATATGAACGTTAAATAAACGGTTTTATCTACATTATACATTTATATACACGCATAGAATCGCGGGTTCGCGGTAATCTTGACGTATCTCGAGATAAATTGTAAAACGGAGCAAACTGATGCGAGCGAAGATCGCAGATAGGCTCGGCAGTGCATTTTATTCCTAATCCATAGTAAATAATGGCTCGAAGGAAATAACTTGTACATAAGTACATACTTACTGGATACCGAGGCACGATTTTTCAGAGGAAAGGTTATCTTCTATGTATGTGTTACGTATAGATAAACAGCTGTGTCACGATACGTCCCCGCTGCCACTGTTATTTCTCTATTACCCGACGTCCGGACGTACCGATCGACGTTCACAAAAACGTATGACCTATCGCGACTTGTTGTGGTTTAGACGGTTCGAATAGACCGACAATAACTTCAACCTGGCTAATATTTAGCCTCGATCGACGTCGATTTCACATATAATTTAGCGAAATTTAATTATAGCATTATGAGGTTCGCTGAATGAGATACGGTTATCAATAATATTTCGTAATTCGAAATGATATTCTCCAAACGTGTCTGCTTACTTATTATTAAACGAAACATAATAATTATAATCAATTAAGAGATGGAATAATGATGTGAATATGTTCTCGGGCGCGTTTCATTATTATTCACCGTCTATCGGGAAACTTATTTGTAACGTCATAAACAACTGATATCAGAGCTCGTAGAACGAGCGCAAAAACATGTAACTTGTACGATAAGTTTCTTTTTACGGTTCCGCTGTAAGTCGACCGATGTCACGGACATATCGCGATCCCATTAAAATTCACTGCCGGGACACGTAATAATTATTGTGGCAGCGTTTTATCGCCGCTCCGAGAGGTCTTGTACGAGCGCTCGATATCAATAGGGAACAATGTCGCGTCCTACAGGATCCGCATCTTATCTCAGGCGTGTCCGGCCAATCGATACCCGTGCCGTTCCTGCGGAAGAGATCCGTCTATTCTACACGAAATTCTGGCGTCATCGAAAGTGGAATAAGCCGGTCTGACTTCGGAATTTGAAGAATACTGTTTTATTATTAGAATAAGTATTTCCTATAGTCCGTAGGAACAATGAAATCGCGTTGGCCAATTAGGTGGAAAAATTTGCGGGATTATTTATTCATAGAAACACGCAACGAGCCGTGCGAAAAAAAGAAAAACGTGTCGGGAGGCAACTTTCGTTGCAGAGGCAAATTAATACATTCCACGGGACGGCGATTGGGCAACACCCTTGATCGGGGGCCCGAACACTCGTTATGCTAATTTAATAAGTATCGTTCCGTACAAACCCACCGCGGTACGAGTGGAACAAATATGGTCTGTCGAACATGTATCCGGCATTGACATCGATCGGGTTACAACGGGTATCGAAAATCGCTGCCGGATATTGGTGCCGGAGAGTCGAATCCGCGGAGTGACGTCAGGTGATCGAAATTACGTCGCGATTCGTGTTACGGATCAGTAATGATATCGGCCGATGCGGTCGATCGGACCACTGTCCCAAGACTTCCGCTTTAACCCTTGAACGATCACGCCGGCTCGCTTTCGTCGCGAGCCATGTACGTTACGTGGGACGTAAAAAAAAAAATGTAAACTTGACAGGACGGACTTGGGTTCGCGGAACGGAGGTCGAATGTTCCGACGAGATTCGAGAAAAATCGGGGTGAGACACATGGTCAGGTCAACGGCTGCGAACCCTCCGTTTATCCTCCCTTGGGTCATCGACACCCCCGGCAGTGAGCGCAGACTCGAAATCGCGTGCGGGGTCTCGCACGTTGCACGAAATCAACGATATTACGAATCAGTAGACGAGCCCGAGAAACAGCCAACATCATCAAGTTACGTAAGCTTACCTGCATTAGAGGCAGAACCTGGCCGGGAGTGACGGTCTTGTTCTTCGTCTCCATCCTAAACGCCGGGACGTTCTTTGTCTGGTTCTCCGCGCGAATCTCCTTTCCCATCGGTTTCGGTAATCGTTTCTCGGCGTAGCGATTTGCCACCTCCATGATTGAATTCGAAACTGATACTACTGCTCTCGCCAGTCGTCGGCGAAATATCGGTACGCGACTTCGCGAGTTGACGATCGATCGATTCACTCGCGAACGGGCGATTCGCGGCCGGCGATTCCTGGACACTTCTCGCGAATGCAAATATTTAACCGCGAGGTACGTCGACGAAACTCGCGTATCACGTGGTCGGACGGGCGGAAAGATCGAGCCGGACGGCCGAGAAACGTGCTCGGGAAACGTGGACGCGACTCGAACGTGGGGTAACAGGCGCACGCGAACGTTCACGGTAGCCGACGAGCTTTATTGACGACTGTGTCGAGGGAAGTCAGCGTCAATTACGAAAAGTACGAGACAACCGGCGGAATTCGACACTGCGAGGATCTCGTGGCACTCCGTTCCGGCGTGATATCGCCCCACCCGACTTCAACTCGAGAACGCCGCGTAACTATCCCCACTTGCGTCGTCCGAATTCGCCCGAAAGCGACGTCGCTTCGACGGAACCAGCGCCACCGACGACGCGGAAAATCCAAACCAGACGGCTTTTAACTTTTCCACCAGGTATTGCTTTTCACCCGCCGAGCCTGTCAATCTTTACCCACGTGTGAAACGCTGCTAAAGGTGCGTCGACTGAAACTGCCTATAAAAATGCCAAACGGGCGCATATATTAGTACGAAATGCAACTTCTCTAATCATCGTTCTTTTATTTATGTGTTCTAAGTAATTATTTCCCAAGGAAATATTTTTTTACACAATTCGAACTGATTTGACCCAGTTCAAATCGTTCGCATGGAAAAATGATATCGCCTTGCGAGATTTCGGTTATCTAAAATTGTTTCTTATCTGTGCTTGGAAGAATCACGCCACGCTTTCAAGAGAATATAATATAAATTGATATTAGAGATAGCCGTAACAAGTTTAATCAAAATATGAACAATTTCCTATATTTTTAGAATTTTGTCACACAAAGAGATTAGAGAGAAGTATTGGGACATACCGTGAAAACCTTTGTAGGGATATTACACGTGTCGAGAACAATGCATTCCTTGCGTTGGACTTCTACACTCAGAATGACTTATGTACTTTGAATTAAAGAAATTATATCGATAATTAGTACTTTGTAACTAATACCTGTTTCCTACGGAAGTTATGGTTGCATGCCTCATCTTCTGACCAGCTGCGTGGCACGTGCGTCGCGACAAGGGTGGCTCGAGGGTGGAGATGACGTAAGTTTTTTGATAAGCACAGTATTTACCTAAGAAGCTCTATAAAGGACCTTGAAAATTTTTATAATGAGCATGAATCGAAGGTATGATTACGGGCATAACTCGATAAATTAACGAAGGAGAAGTAATTGCAAATGATACATTGCGGTATGTGTATAATGTAGCCGAGGATCAATCGATAACCACGGAGTAAATTAATTCCCCGTTTCCTTGGGACGAGGATAATTATAGAAAATTAATTGACCGAGCATGATCCTATCGAATTTAATCGTCGTGTTTCAAATTGGTCATTATTGCGCTTTGAGGAAATTCGGCCCACTTAATCGGAACGTCGATATCGAACTTGTTAACGACGTTATAATAATTTATCACCGACAAAAGGGGAGAATCAATAATTCTTGATTAACCCGCATCTTTACATACGATAAAGAATCATTATTCTGTAATAAATTGCGAAGTAATAAGATTGTTTACCGTGTCGTCTGCTTCTCGTATCCTTGTCCACGAAATTTTGACGGCGCAGTTGCTGCAGAGAATGTGATTGGCATTTTGAAGCACACGTGTCTCCTTGGATTTGAAAGTGTCGTTCGCAAACGAGTAGAAAGCCTGTTCAAGTGTTGATTAATATCATCGATCAGCGGCTTATCGATGAGGAGGAGATCGAGTAATTTTCCTCGCGGCGGAAAAGAAGCCTGACATTTCACAGCGATATTCAAATTTTCACGTCAAATCATCTTCTGCCTGTCAATTAATCATCATGAGAAGAGAGATTCTCAAGGACCCAGCCATCGATCTTGGAAAACATTTTTTTCTAGCTTCGCGAGCTTATCATATATTATCATACTAATAAAGTGCACTCCAGCTCGAACGCACTTCTCCCCCGAAAGCGGTACACGCGGCTCTGCACGCGCCGACTGGAGTAGTAGACACGTTAAATGCCACTGCACCTTCGCCGCGTTGCGTTTCGACCTCGCGGTTAGTAATAAGCTTCGCCCGGCTTTACGTCTGGAAATTGCATCCCGTTTCGTGTATCGCGAATATTCAGCGAATGTGGCTCGGCTGAAAGCGATATGAGACCGCTTCCCTTTCAACCACAACATGTAAATCATTTGTCGAAACTAAATACACACGGCCAGACGTGCTTGAATAAAACAGTGAACGCGAACTACGCGCGCGTGAAATTGAAATTATTCGTTTTACGTAAAAAAAGCGACAAATTATCCTTGCTTTTTTAAAAAATTACTTTCGTTCCGCGTAGCCTCACACGGCAAACATAATTATTATATGTATATGTCGATAAGATAAAAACGCAGCTGTAACTTTTGAACGTGTCATAAATGTGACAACGTAATGGAAATTTTTACTGGCGCCGAGCCTGTGCACCAGTGGGGGTTAAACAATATTGACCCGAGCGCTGCATCGTAAATCATAATAAATTCGTGCAACGAACGACGAGCGCGACTCTGATATCGACGAGCGCCGCGAATCCATTAATTAATTAAATCGAGTCGGCCGCGCGTGAATCGCCGGCCGCGATCAACGAGAACGGTGCTACAATTCTAGGATCTAGGAGATCGCGCGAAGGTGGTAACGGCATAACAATGTAAACGAGTAGCAATCCTGATAAGCGTAATTGCGAGCTGTTTGCTCGGGCGTTCCGGTCGCGGGGATTCGGATCAGGCAATTTCGGTCGACGAGTTATCCCCCGCGGATTCAACGGATCAGAACCAGATGAACGCGATCGGCGATCCGTCAGGTATCGATGCGCGCGAGCGGATCGGCGCCATATGTTAGCGCGCGTTGCTCTATTCCCGCAAAAATCGACTAATAAAAAGGCAACTCGTCGACCTTCGATATAGTCTCTATGCCTCCGTGGCGACTGGCTATCTCTCGGTCTCGCTTCTTGTCTTCGACGCCGCGGCATTCCCTCCTGCTTCGACACGTCGCACCTGTCTCACTCCGTCTCTCCCGCGCCGCCCGTCGTCGCTCTCTCTCTCTACCCTTTCTGTTTCCACAGGCCTGTGTGCTTCGACGGTGTGCACCGTTGCCAACTTTCACGTATCATAATACACAGTGAAAGAATGTGGTTTCCCTTTCAAATTACAAAATACGGTGCGAGCGCGCGCCGCGAACCCGTACACTTCCTTCGGCTGATCGCTATTTTCTTTGGAGCCGCGATTTCGTCCGGGATCGGCTTAGCCCCGATTCAAGACGCCTCCGCGTTCACTTAATCAAAATATTGCAACCGCTGCGATTTCATTCCTGATCTCCTATCTCCGACTCCGCTCGCGTGAACCTGTCGCCAAAGCGCATTGCGCAATTCATTATAGACGTTAACGCGGTTATAAAAGAAATGCGTAAAGATTAGGTTCGTTTTCCATACAAAGGATGCCTCGAGGTTGAATTAATAACAATAATGACATAATACAATAATCGAAACGTAATGCCTGCTTTTTTTTATTCATCGATACCCTCGATGCANAACCGCTGCGATTTCATTCCTGATCTCCTATCTCCGACTCCGCTCGCGTGAACCTGTCGCCAAACCGCATTGCGCAATTCATTATAGACGTTAACGCGGTTATAAAAGAAATGCGTAAAGATTAGGTTCGTTTTCCATACAAAGGATGCCTCGGGGTTGAATTAATAACAATAATGACATAATACAATAATCGAAACGTAATGCCTGCTTTTTTTAATTCATCGATACCCTCGATGCGTTATTAATTTCGGGCGAAAGTCCGTTTCCCAGGCTCGTTCTTCCGTCTCCGTTTGATTGAGGTCGTAAAATCGCGTTCTATCGACGAGCCCGGTCTCGCCTTCTTCAAGGATACGACCGGTGCAACACCTGAGACACGGGAGCCTTGATTAAGATATTACGTTGCCACGCATGGTCCACGCACGATCGGACGCTCGATTTTACAGCTAAAGAGAGACTTGACCCAGATATTCTGTAAAAACCAGTAGGCACGTCCGTTCTAATTGCGAATATATCGATTCGACGGAGCACACCGCGTTGGCACCGACGTCGCCGCTGCCACCGCCGCTGCCGGCGGCGGTCGCGATTTGTATGTATCATCTTTCGACGAAGGGGAATCGCGCCTCTCCAACAGGAAAGTATTTATGCGAGCGGCCGAGGCGAATTGGGTCAGGGACACGCACGGTGCGAACGCAGTCGTCGGCCACGTGAACAATAAAAGCTGCACCCGGGGCTCCTTTCAACCTTCCCGCTATGGAAACCGAGACTCCTAAACTAGAATCCGATGCGACCGCGTCCAGACGCCGTCATCTCACGTCGCGCTTGCCCGCAAACACGTCTTCGCCTCCTATAGTTCGTTGCCTCAGCGCACCTCGCAAATGAAACACGAAGATTACTCTGTATTTTTAGGACAATAAGACGATTTTGAATGAATGTCAACACAGAAAAATTCTGACATAGTGACAACAAAAATAATATCTGAAATTAGGAAAGAAAAAAATAGTATGATTTTTTATTATAATATATTATTTAAATTTATGAATTGCATGGATTTTAATTGTAGAACCGAAAATTGATATGTACACAGCTGGTAGAATAGTGTAACGGGCAACAGGTCTCCGGCGTATTCTATCGCGTCTTAAGTGGAGTAAATGCAATATCTCTGTCGTCCTCGCAGCGTAAGTAGAATAAGCCCAGTTGTTCAGCCAGCGCTCGCCAGCTAAGTAGAGTATCCTTCGTTGGCTGTTCGGCGCGGCGTAGTAAGTAGAGAATCCCGGCTGATCGGTGGCCGGCCGGTTCAGTAGTTCAAGTAGAATACCCGTGACTGTTCAGTACTTCAACACGTGCCTGACAGCGGCGAAGCATCGCCACTTGTCTGGTAGATAAAACGGTTCGAAAACGTGTGGAAAGGGACTGTCCCAGCCGGTGATCCTTTGTATCGGCGCTTCCAGATGCAGAAAACATTCCTCCTAATGATTATTAATAAAATTATCGTTAACATTTCAATTCTCCAATCCCTTAAACAATTCCCTGACATTTGTACAGATCTGTTAATTTAATAATCGACAGTCGAAGCATGTGATTTGGCATAAATCTCGTGAAACAGAGTTGAAACGTCGACGCAGGCGTTCCAATTAATCACGGTGATTACGCGTGGCCGAGCTCGCGCCTCGACATCGTCGCGTCGGGCGGCGAACGCGGCCGATATCGTATCATTAAGCGGAATGTTTGAATTACAAACGAGAGAGCTATCCATTTGCCAATTTGGCGTTAGGGCCGGGGTTTTGTAAGGCGGCCGATGGTTTGTACATCTGAGCTACGCTGGAGCGTATCGAACCGTCACGAAGTACGGCCGCGCGTGACGTAACCGAAAACAGGCGTAATGATATCCTGCCACATTCCATAGATGCATTCGTCTAACGCATTTTCGGCACCGCGCAACGTATAAACAATTTCGTAACCGGAATCCGCTTAATACCCCGTTTAATTACCAGCGCCGATCGTCCACCTGGTTAACTTATCGCCAGCCACACTTTATTACATCCCGGCTCGATATTTATTAGAAATAAGAAAAACTCCCTCGAACGCGCTCGCGCTGAATCATACGAATCGAGGTTTTTCAACCAAATTTTTTTCAATACCCCGGCTAAGCGGAATGCGGCAACCGTTATTGCTGGTTGTTGTGTCATTTTCGGGGAAACATTTACCTGGATAGTGGAAACGATCTCGGCTCCGAAACCACTCGTCAGCGGCGCTTCGTGGGCGATTACCACACGGCCGGTTTTCTTCGCCGACTGTAACATCGTTATTAAATCACATATTTCATTAGCAGATTTCGCATAGAGTCCATTAACTGATTGACACTGCTTTGCGAATGATTAGTTGAAATCTAATCAGGACGGCGCGTTTAGAGCCCGCATAAATACCCACGGCCCGGGGCTAATCTCATCACATACTCAAACGCGTTTTCATCGGATTGATGAAATTATGAAATCGATGGCGCGACTGGACAAGAATCGGAAGCTATCGCTTATCGATAGGTATAATTCGTTTCGTGATGCGGTACCAGTTCGGTTCGTGAATGATTTATGCACCGTCCGAGATCGACGGATACAATAATAATTTATACGCGGCTGAAGCGCTGCACTAATACTGCAGCTTTTGTTAAACCCAAAGGAAATAGAGACCAGCGTCACCTGGTCGCTGTAATTAAGACACGTGGGCGAGCGCGTGTGCGTCCCGGGTTGTAAATCATTAGCAACGGTAACTCGATAATGTTTCGCGACCGTAGAAACGTAGGTACAGGTTTCTTTGACATTTCGGACGTTCCACTTGATTTTCTCAGCTCCCGGCCACCCGTTACGTTCTCCTCGCCTTTTAAGGGGGAATTGTCTATGGACAATCAAAACCCTTTTTACTCGATTTTTATGGAGAATGAAACATTCATAGCATCACTTAGAAAAATGAATTTTAAACAGGAATTTCCTATATCATTTAAAAACTATAATAATCAATACTTACTGATATTTTTTATACTTTATTATAATATGTATTGCCACTTTCTGCACATTGAACTTTCCTATGAATATATAAAAATCGTAGGTGATCGTGCGAGAGAGATTCGGTTATATTGTCAAGATTGTTAATTCGTGAACGTATCGAAATTACGGGAAACTGGTTTCGAATTACGCTCACCACCTCGGTTACGCGCGCGTTCGCGCAAGCGGCCCGGTGCATACCGTACAATCGGCATATCATTAAACGGCTAAAGATCGATTAGCATAAATCAGCGCGATATTAGCATCCGCGGTGTATCGTAATTCGGACGAGTGAATGTTGCCTCCGTTCGAGTGCTCGAATCGGCATGCGACGCGACATTTAGATACAAACCAAATAAATACGCATAAGTTCGTAGAGCTCCGCGATGAAATCGGATGGTTTACTACTTCCTAATAAAAAATCTGAAAGATCTGTGATATTAGCTTACAATTAATCCAGATACTGATCGATTTCAGGTTTAACAAAATTGCCTCATAACATTCATAAAGCTTCACTTATTAGTAAAAAAAAATCGTTTTATCTGAAATATCTTCCATTAGCTCATCCGGACAAAAATTTCAGGTAGAAAAAAACTGTCTCACAGTATTTCTTTATTACGAAGCTAGGGGCAGGTCCCAAACAGTCGCAGGCTATTCCATGAGCGAAACTGCTGTCCGCGGGCGAGTCGTACGATTAAAATACCTCGTACCTCGCCCCCACCCCCGTCGCTCTCTTCCTCTTTCTCTTGTCTCCGCGAAGGACACGAACCCACGTAATAGCCGCGCAAACGTAACGCTTTTGAACGTAACGCATGCAAACGATCCGGTTGCATTAACACCGAAGAAAGGAGAGAAGAAGGAAAAAAGGAAGGCAAACGGAGCGAATTATAATGACGAAATTACCTTGCAAACGAGTTCCGCGTCCCAAGGCAGGATAGAAACGAGGTCTATCACCTCGCAGGACGCGCCGAGCTCCTCCTGGACGAGATCAGCCACCTCCAACAGTACGTGCACCTGAGTCCCCCAGCCCACGAGCGTCGCCGCGTCACCTACGTTCGCAAATCTTTAGATCATCGATTACATTCCCGTACGACACTGTATTATGTCGATGCATATCACCGCGGATGAATATACAGGCTGGATCAACAAGAATTGCCACTTAAAACAATGATTGAATTTATGATCGTATAAACAGGTCTCTTAAACATGAATTGCGATTTCACATGCAAGATTGAATTAATTCGAGCTCAGTTGTAATAAAAACCCAATAAACAGGCTCGTAAAAAATAACGGTAGGAGTTGCGAGAACGTGCAAGGCACGTGAGGGCGATATAAAAGAGGCCCTTCCCCTCGGAGCTATGACTCGGGCCTGAGGCCTGATTTTTTCAGACTTCGACAGGTCACTTTTTTCCAAGGCGTTTCGACGTGCGTTTGCGACAGTCCTGTCCGGTTTCGCCGTCTTGCGAACTCGAATCTATTTGTTCCTTTTATTCAATCCATATTTCGATTTCCCTTACGTAACTTTCAATGAAACTAAAGAATATCTTTTATCTCTTTATTAGATGAATCAATCTCAGCATCTGAATATCACGATGGCACTGGAGCTAGCTCCATCCTATTGGATAATGATATTTATCCGTATTAGTAACCAAAGTAACTCCTGAACCCGTTTCGCTTGACACGTCTTACCGTTTACCTGTGTGCGTGTAAAACGTATCCCGTTTCAGGACCGGTCATAGCTCACGTTGGATAATGAAAGGACGATCGGTAAATATCATATTCTCGGCCAATAGGGTGAGTTTTTCCGGCGGTATTGCAGGTCCGAGATCTACTCAGCGATCCTGATTAATGTTGTTAGGTACAACGCGATAGGTATTGTCAGCGATCGAATGACTTAATCGTATGGGTTTATTGATTGGTGCTTGCGAAAGGCGTTGTCATGCGCTGCGCTGTTCGTCGAGATTCGGGCTGTATTGTGCCCGATGATTGGGATCAGACTTTAGTTAAGCTGGCGATGACTAATGCTCTTGATTCGGATAACGCGATAAGGAAGAATGTCAATGTCATCCAATAAATTGGGGGAGAACATGGGTTTGCGTCGTTATTTGTATTATTTTCAATAAAAATTTGACTGAATTTTCTCGTTAGAAATGTTAGAAGAGTCGCTTGACAACCATACGTGTCTAAATTTATTTTGCTGGCTTTAATAACGTGATGAAATATGTGAAGTGGTTGACGAATGAACAGTTTATAACAATGGTAATTCGTATCCGATGAATAGTGAGATTCGCCACGGAGTAAAAGGGTATACTCGCAACTTAGAAGCGTGTAACGAATTTTATCCGGCCGATCAGTCGTTGCGAATTCGCTCGGCGCCGCCGTCGTCGACGACGAACTCCGTGAAAGTTTCGCGATCGGCCGCGATATCGGTCGGAGATCGTTAACCGCGCGAAAGGACGACGATTCGCGCGCGGAGGATGCTCGGACGCGCTCCATAGACGACATTGTTACGCAGTCACGAAGTGAAACTTAACCGAGACGAGAGCGAGAGGCCCCGCGAGTCTTCCTGTAAGTACGCCTACCTACCTTCCCTCACAACCTCAGCCTTGCCGATCTCTATCGTGTAATGGGCCGTCGGCACCTCGTCGATCGCGGTGCGGTACAGTATTTTCGGCTCGAACACGATGCACGGGTCTGGCTCCTCTACGCAGCTCAGCAGCAGACCTTTCGCCTGCCTCGCCCCCCGGGGCACGACGACCTGCAAGTTAAAATTCACCAGTAATCGACGATTACGTATTGAAATCCGATGTACTCTGTCTCGTTCAAAAGCCGCCACTAATGGACACGCGAAACTGTTGTTTCTTGGTGACGCAAGGCGCGTCTCTCCGCCGTTTCGATTTGCAGAACCCGCGGAGGGGACGCGCGATTTCAGTTAAGTTTATACATGCCGCGTTAAAACGGGTAAATGAAACTTCTAAGAATAGTTTACAGACAATTTACTTTCAACATTGCCGCTTTCTTTTTTACTGCTTCATTAATATTGAACGTGCTATCAGATTTCAGCGCGACGTTGACAAGAAATACTTTCCAGACGTTGTATGTACATGTACGTCTGTTAATTATGGCATTCGACGAAATTCGAAGGACTGAAGTGAAGGAATCGGCCATGCGGCGGGGTCATCCGGTACAGACCTTGGACACGTCGATCAAAAATATCCACTATCGCGAATAAGACGTACGCCGGAAGACAAAGCATGCTTTTCAATGGAAATAATTACAAGCGTGGCGGATACCATTTGTACCTGTACCGGCCGTATCAAAATATCATCTCAGTAAAAAGTAAATTGAACTCCATCCTTGAGACTCATTCCTTCGCAAAGATAAACTGCCCCGTCTGAGAAATAATGTCCTGTCAAATGTTATTATGATCGCTTCATGTTTTCGGTGACCCAGAAATACCGCGATGAAAGACAAACGCATTGGTCACAGTGGTACGAGACATTCAACCTTTTCAGTCGGATTAAAAGTTTGATAAGGAACATTATTAATAAATACAGCGAGGATCTTTGTTCAAGTACATTTAAACAAAATGAAATCTAAATGGAGTTCCAAAATTGTGAACCCCATTGGTTATTATTTGAAACCTTTACATATGATTGACGGTTTTTAAAAAATAAGTGACTGTACCTGCGAGCGCGCGATCATCCAGTTTCAGGAAATGTCGAAGCGATTGCTATTCATGTAATCGAGAGATGTACAACATCGACGCGTCGGTGTTCGTGGAAAACTTTCCTCATGCATACATCGAGTGCAAGTGTCGTACAATATTCATGGAATCTCTTCCAGAAAGTTAAGAGTCAACGGCTATAGAATCGAGGCGTGTAAGGGTATCCTTGAGCATAGAAATTCGCTCGTCGCTACTTACTTGCACAATTTTCCAATTTTCATTTACAATTAAAGTTTGATCGTTGCAGAGCGTACACGTGCAAAAATATATTACGGAACACTTGCTTGTAAATTAAGAGGAAAGTAATTCAATGAAATAAGGAGTAGTTACGAAATATTGAGAGGTGAAATAGTTTCTCTTTGAACTGCACTGGAGGAATCAATAGTTTCGTTAGACGGTTGGAACTGGTAGCGACATCTCTCAGAATTCCGGTGAACTACGTTTTTACCGACGATCGCAATGTCACACGACAAAACCATTAATTAGAAGTATTAATGAACAAATAACTAACCTACGTCAATAAAAAAATATATAATCTAATGTTAATAAATTACATATATTAAATAGTGATATTTAATTAATAATTTCGAACTTTTGAGCTTATATCGAAAGGTTTCGGCCGTCACGTGACAATCGTAACCAATCAGCGACCGTCTCGGTTTGAATCGCCTGGACTTGTAGCTCACGGTGTGATGTCTCGCGACATTGCCTTGAGTTCTCCTGCAATTTTCTGTGATTTTTGCAAGTTT
The DNA here is from genome assembly GCA_019453355.1 of Ceratina japonica. NCBI lineage: Eukaryota > Metazoa > Arthropoda > Insecta > Hymenoptera > Apidae > Ceratina > Ceratina japonica. Next base: position 29,277 of record SMSR01009462.1, on the reverse strand, counting down.
TGGAAGCAGTACATTGTCAAAATGAGTCCCCGATGCCTGCCTAGTGTGCCAGGAAGCAGTGGACACATCAATTCAGCTGAATTATCGCCAATAAGGTTAGATTTTGAATAATTTCTTTGTGCTATTATGTTCGCACGATCGTACTTGTGGCTCAAGTTTTTAATCCCAAAATCTTTAACATTTTGATATACAATGGCTCTCAGAGTTTTGTAATACTATTTTCGTCGTTCTCGTAATGTATACATAATAATATAATAATATAAGTGTCACGGTAATCTGATTCTAACCACAATGTTCGGCACAATGTTAGTAGTGAAATTCATGTGAAATTTGGTTGGGAGAGAGAGCGGCCATGTTTTTTTCGAAAAAGATTGCATTTCTGAATTTGAGGATTCAGATAAAAATAATNACCGTCTCGGTTTGAATCGCCTGGACTTGTAGCTCACGGTGTGATGTCTCGCGACATTGCCTTGAGTTCTCCTGCAATTTTCTGTGATTTTTGCAAGTTTTGGAAGCAGTACATTGTCAAAATGAGTCCCCGATGCCTGCCTAGTGTGCCAGGAAGCAGTGGACACATCAATTCAGCTGAATTATCGCCAATAAGGTTAGATTTTGAATAATTTCTTTGTGCTATTATGTTCGCACGATCGTACTTGTGGCTCAAGTTTTTAATCCCAAAATCTTTAACATTTTGATATACAATGGCTCTCAGAGTTTTGTAATACTATTTTCGTCGTTCTCGTAATGTATACGTAATAATATAATAATATAAGTGTCACGGTAATCTGATTCTAACCACAATGTTCGGCACAATGTTGGTAGTGAAATTCATGTGAAATTTGGTTGGGAGAGAGAGCGGCCATGTTTTTTTCGAAAAAGTTTGCATTTCTGAATTTGAGGATTCAGATAAAAATAACGAAAAGTACAGTAAGTCCTCTAATTTCTGTCAGAATTCCTCCTCATTTCATTATGATTACACATAAAGGAATAGGATTAATTATTTATGCATGATTACTGCTGTTACTCACTTTTAAACCCGGCGTGTGGGCAAAGTAAGCTTCTGGACTTTGCGAATGGTAAAGTCCACCGTGTCCAACGGCACCGCAGGGTGCTCGAAGTGTTAATTTACCGCAATCAAATTCTCCGCCGCTTCGATATCTCGCCTTAGCCGCTTCGTTCACCAGCTACAGATAAGAAACCACGAGATCTCAAAATACTCGTTTTCTATTTATAAAGCAAGGTATTTATCGTACGATATTGATTCTAATTTTATTCTTAAAAGTATGAATAAATTGGGTGTAAGTTCTGTGCAGATTATTGAGCAATGATAATACCTGATCGAAAGCAGGAAATATGTAATCTGCGAACTGTATCTCTGCGATGGCTGTTACACCGGCTGTAGCTAAACCGATTCCGAAGCCTGCGATTCCCTGCTCGCAAAGTGGCGTGTTAAATACCCGATCTTGGCCGAATTCCTTTTGCAAACCCATGGTGCAACGAAAGACTCCTCCAAATGCAACGTCCTCACCGAATATTACTAAGTATGAAAGAAAATTATTCTCAAATCTGCTAGAAAATATCTAAAGAATTACTTAATTTTTATTAAGTAATTAATGAAATTACCTGCATCAGAGTCTCTTGTCATTGCAATTCGAAGTCCATCGTTAATTGCTTGGAACATATTCATCTTTTCGGTCTCACCTAAGAAATATTAATTTACAATCACCTATTTTTATTCCTTTTATTATTAGAGAAAGGATTATATGCACTCACCGGGAACATTGTTCTTCTTATCAGCATAATATGTAAACTGTATGCACCTGACATGACCGCGTAGCACAGATTTGTCCGCGGGATTTAAAACCGCGGAAGCACGAGCGTTCAGCAACCGCGTAGACAATTTACTGAGTATCATCGCGGAGAACTCTGGCGACAGCGTGCAACTACGACGATAATGAGCAGGCTTTAATCTTTTTTATCGCAATTTACATACAATATCGTATTTGGAACCTCAACGAGCCCCCATGCTCGACCCAGAGCCGATTTCGTAAACAGCCTCACTTCCGACAGTATTTAGTATGCGAGCGTAATCGTTACTCTATTTAGTTCGACTCTCCCTACTATAATTCATTGCCTTCTGTTATCTAAGTACATTTTTACCAATCTACCCATCACAGGAAGTTTAGTGATGCATAGAACGAGATATCGGAATTATAATTCGTAAACTGTGTTTCATTTTTTGTATATCTCTTGATCATGTTTTAATGAGCTAATGTTTTAAAGAAAAATGAATCTGATAAAATTGATAATGGACAATTTGAATATTGATGAAGTTTTGTACATTGTTTCCAAAATCAGATATCTTATTAGGGAAGAGGGAATATGTTGGGAATGAAAGATTGCAATAAATTAATGTTCCTTATCAGCTATTTATTTTTGTTCTGGTAGAGGAATGATAGGATTAGAGGAACGCTGTAAGCTGTTATCTTGTTTGCGACAAACGTTGTTTTGATGATGCGATTGTCGTAATAATCTTGTGTAATTCTGTCAACGCGTTGCAACTTTAATTTTGATAACAAATCTCGTAGAAAGTTTGTACTTCTTGCATTAGTCAATGAAATCGATTAATGTAAAGTAGTAATGAGAATTGTAAATTATCTGAGGGGGGAAAGGTCGGTAGGTACGACGATTCGCTATGCGGTTCTCGAATGCCTCGCTAGATACCAGGCCAGCACTCAAAACAGAGTTGCTATGGCAACGAAGTAGCGTCCCTCGCATACGTGAAACAAACCGATTAGGAGTTTGATAGCGGGGTTATATTAGTGTTGATTGATAAATTGTTGTGAAAAATGGGCCGCACCGATTGGGACCGAATTTTTTCGGCGGACCCGTCGTCGTTGACTGACGACGACATGGAGAGTCTTTATCCAGCCATAATTAGTTGCGACGTCGACGAAATCAGTGACACCCATAACCTACGTACACTGATGAAACTCTCCCAAGAAATACTTCAATACAAAGACAATCAAGTAAAAAACAACCATTTTATATTTCTGCTTTTAATCATTCTTTATAAAACATTTCTATCTACGTATTTATCATACTTTCATTCAATAAAAGATGAGTGGACTCTCTCCTATTTTTCCCTTCTGCTGATTAGCTTAATTATCATAGTTGTTGATATCTTCTGTCTTAATAGGTAGAGTCATTGTTGTTAGAATGTGGGGAATTAAAACAGACCATTTCTTCCTTAAAACCTGAACCTGCCAAACGTAGAAAGAAAGGTAAAGGTGTGCTTTACTTAAAAGAGAAACTACATTGTATTCTCTTTATGTTTCATAGTTAATACAGAATCTATTTTAACTTGCATGCTAGAAGGGGATGATTCCAGACGAGATAGTACTGATTTCTCCAAAGTAAGACTTCAATTAGTAATAATGCAGCAAAGATATTTTCAGATCTCAAAAATATTGTCTCTTTTAAGCATGTAGAAGAGAGCACAGAGCACGACGATGCTCTGCAGGGGAAGAATAAAAAAATAAAAGTCCTTATGACAGAATTAGAGGTGGGTTTCAAAATTTGAATAGACAGGAACACTTTTAGAATTTTTCGTCAATATTTTCATTCGTTATTTCGACTCCTTAGAGTCTCGAGAATGACAATGTAATTTTGAAAGAACGATTAACGACGTTAACTCGAGAAATGGAAGACGCGACGTTAAAAATGAACGAAATGGCAGAGGAACTGAGCTCCGCTCGAGTTAAAACCGTCGAATACAAAGGTTGTTACATTGAAATTGAATTCCGATCGAACTATAAACGCGAATAATTTATCATGTCGATGGGTCGTTCCAGAAAGTGTATCCGAATTGGAACGCGAGAATTCCGCGTTGGTCGCGCAAGTCGAGGAAATCACGGCTCAGCAAATAGACAGAGACAGGGCGATAGACGAATTCGGTGCTGCGATCGACGCTAGAATTAATGAGTGGAAGGTATCTATAGTTAGCCAACCATCGAGCCCTTTTTAACCAGTTTCGAATTCGTCAGGCAATATTGGATGAAAAAGATAACGAAATATTAAGATTGAAGGAGAATTTATCTCAATCCGTGCTGCATTCGGTTACTTCAGTTAAGGAGCAAAGTAAATCCGAGATTATTCGTTTAAACGAGGAAATAGATCGTCGCGACAAAATTATAAACGAATTGAAGACGAAATTGTCCGAAGCAACCGTCGAAATCAATGAAAGCGCTAGCCTAATCGAGAAATTAAAAGCAGACGCAAAGAAGTACGTAACATAATCGTTAAATAGACATAAATTAGTTTCATTGACGTTTCCTTCAGGGTGGGAAAGGTCGATAAGAAAAAAGAGCACAAGGACTTGTTGAAAAAGTTGCAGGACGCGGGCGAACAGATATCTAAATTGCAAACTCGGTTGAACGACGCTGAGGAAGACGCTCAAGCAAGGAGCAGTAAAGTCAGTTCGTTAAACGCATTTTCTTTAACAATCGCGCTACAGTTTGTTGAATCGTTCCACTTTGTTCAGTTATGCGAGGTGCTGGCGACTTTAAAGAAGTACGAGGACGAGAACGAGAGCCTGACCGAGGCTCTGCACGAAATAAAACAACTGAAAGACGATTTGAGAAGTAAAAGCGAACACATCAGGGAACTGATCGACGTCGTGAACAAATTAGAGATGTTAAACTCGTATCAGGAAATGGAAATTATAACTCTTAGGTACATAAGCATTCTCTTAGTGTCTCAAGGTATCTTGGCTACTTGAGGAATTATTTCAAACGTGTGTAACGTCGCATAGGGAAAAATTAGGCATTCCGGAGGACGAGTCAGTGTCGATCGAGCGCGCGTTAGCTAAGCGGAAAGAGCAGGAGAAGAGGCTGCAGGAGTTATTGCAACAAAACAAAGTGCTCGTCGAGGAGAATATAGAATTAAAATCGGACGTAAGAACGAAACGCTTTCAGTTAGCTGTCTCCGTGCAAAAATTCTCCTTCGGCTATTCTCGTGTTTTAGATGAGGGTTTTGAAATATAAATTGAGTAAAACGTCGAAGGAATTCGATATCTCGGAGAGCAGCATAGACGGTGCTAGCGATTTCTTCCACTCGACCAAATTAACGGAATCCGTGTTCAAGTGGCATTCGAAAGTAAACATTCCAGAGGTGCAGGAAAGTATGCAGCTGGTCATAGACGAGAACGAAGCCCTCAGAAGAGGGATGCATGAGATTCTCGACAGTATTCGTAACCAAGACGGTGAATTTTCGATCATTTTAATGGTACTTTAACGATGCACCGATTGTTTCTTTCTTTCCCACACGAATCTACTTCTCTGAACCTCTTTAATCTCACACATGAGCTCTTAAACACATGTATACTAATGTATATTAATTCTTCTTTATTCCTACATTTTAATCCTTCTCTGAAGGATTTTTTACTTTGCGTTGTTGCATGCAATTTTGGGCGGGTAATATTGATCGTTTGATACCTCAGGTAAAAGCGTAGTGGAAATACAGTCTAGCACGCTAGAGAGATTGTTAGAGGCATTAGACGTGAGGCATTTAGCAGGCTGGTACCACCCTGCGATGAGATTGCAGGAGCACCTGAACGTTGTTCAAGGTAGCAACACCGAATTGAGGGGTCAGCTTAAACAACTGAGGTATATCGGTTAAATAAAGAACTGCGAGCTGTTCGTCTTCATCTTTATTTAACGTCGTCTGCGAATATAAATAATTATAGGAGGGAATTGCAAAAGAAAGATAAAATACTGCACGCGTTAGCATTGAACAAACACGGTGACCTTGAGAAAGTCTACACGGAGGAGTCCGACAGCGAGAAATTGAGCGTGTATCTGTCCGAAATGAAAAATCTGCAAGAGGCGTACAAAAACGAGGCTGACGAATGGGAGAAGCAGAAGAACTCGTTGATAGAACGGAACGACGAGCTTAGAAACGAAATTGAGAAATTGAAGCTTCGACTGGAGGTTTATGAAGAGAGCGCGAAGATACTTGAAGAGGGCGAGGATGAAATTCGGAAAGCTTTCGTCGCCAAGACTAAAGAGTTCGTGGAAGCATCTGGCGAAGCTTTGATCGCAAATAGGAAAAATGTCGCGCTTCAGAAATTACTGGCCAAAGAAACAGCTAAGGCGTATCACGACCAAAAAGAGGCAATTAAGACTGAGAGTTATTTAAGAAAAGCGCTGGCCGATTCCAGCAAGCATAGCAACGTCCTCGAACGTGAGGTCTCGGTACTGCAAAGCAATCTGTTCAATTCCGTCAGCTCCAGTATTTACAATGAATTGAAGGAGAAGCACGAGGAGTTGAGCATACGTTTCCGCGGACTCTTAGAGAATAATCTGATATCTGGTAATGAGAACGAAATAGAAAGTTTGAGGAAAGAGTTGGAATTGGCGAAACGAGAGAAAGATCAGCTCGTGGAGCATTTGCAGAAAGAGACTCGACTCGAAGACGGCGAAGATGTGACGGGAAGATTGAGAGAGGCTGAAGCAAGAGAACTTTTGGAGAAACAGCGAGCCGATCACGTGACTAGTTTGCATGAGATCTTGCAGGCGCAGCTGTCGAAGTGCGAGCAGAGTCTGAAGGAAATCACTGCGGCGAAATCCGAGTTACAAGAAGAATTGATTATTCTACACAAGAGGCTTTCGAAGGACGTGCACTTCGAAAAATCGCCACAACTGGATGATAACAAATTGGAAGAATTGAAAGATAAAAACGCGATGCTTCAAACAGAAGTGGAGAATTTGAAGAAACAACTGGAAATCGCTCAGGAAGAGGCTCAGCGACATTATTCGTTGAATTCATTGAAAACGTTGGAATTGGATGATTTGAGGCATCAGATATTAAATTTACAAGCAGTCAGCGAGGACAAAGCTACGATTGCAAGATTAGATTTTGAACTGGCCAGTAAAAATTTATCAGAAATGGAATTGAACGCACAGAAGGTGAGATTAGAGAACGAGATTTCCTGTTTACAAGAGGAACTCGACAAGTCGAGAACAACTTGCGAAGGCTTGCGTACTTACGTCCAAGATTGCCGGAGACAATGCGAAAATCGTTGCAGGTGAAACTAATTTTTCGATAGGAATTAGGATTTCGATTAGGAATTTCATAAACAGATAAATTATTTTGTTTTCATTTTATCGAGATTTTTTAATTTGGATTCGTTTTCAGAATGTACGTAGATATAATAAGATTCTTTCAAAATCAGTACTCGGGTTCTACTTCGATTAGCGCTTTAGACAGAATAGTCTCCTTGTCAGTTAAATTAAAAAACGAGCGTCAGAACATCGATAACGAGATGAAAAAAGCTAAAGAATGCCACGAAAATACAAAACAGCAACAGGAATTGCTAAATAATCGCCTGCAGATCGTCGAGAGTTTAAAGGATATCTTGGAGCAACAGATCGGAAGTAGCAGCGTCGAAGACATCGTACAACGTTTTTCAGAATATTCGCAATATACTATAAATGTACGTGTTTAAGTATATGAAACCCTAAATCGTAATTTTATCCTAATACTCATTTTCAAACTTAATCAGGATTTCAAGTACAAACGGAAGATAACGCAACTCGAGTACGAGTTGCAAATCGCCAATAACAAATTCATGGAGTACGAGTCTGCCATAAACGAAATGGAGCACGATATGATACAAATCCAGAAAGCCTGGAATAAAGGAGACGAGCAGCAGCGAAAAATCGACACGCGCAGCGCGGCGACAAGCCCCCCATTATTGGAAAACAAGCATGCATCTGCTCAAGCAACGACAGAAGTGAAATCAGAAGAAGTCCAGACTGATCCTTACACTTGTTGTTTGGAAAAGAAAGAAACGAACGAGGTGGAAGTTCAGACGATCTCTCCAAGGAAACCTGAAGATCTAAATAAGAAGACGAAGCAAAAGGACGTGGAAGTAAAAGAAAAAGAAGATACAATTTACTCAAAGAAAGAAATAGAGAATAAAGAGAAGGCAGAGAGGGACGTGGACGAGAAGAGCGCCCGGGAAGTATCATTACTTCGGGATCAATTGAACGAAGCCATGAAACTCGCTTCTGAACGATCCTCGACGTTAATTAAATACGAGATGCAAATAGCGGAGAGCCAGGCGAGGGTGGATTCCTTGAACAGGACTATAAAAAGCAAGGATTCGGAATTGACGCAGAAAGAGAAATTGCTCGAGGAGTACAAGCTCTCGTCGCAAGGCAACGACTGCGCTGACAAGCTCGCGTTGAAGTCGTCGATAAACAGTTTGCAGAAATTGCTGAATCAAAAAGAAGAGACTATAACTCGGTATCAAAATTTATTGAAGGAAGACAGGGACGAGCATAGTAAAGCTGCAGCTCGTCTGCAGGAGGAGATAAGGAGCCTGCATGCTCGCGTTCAGTCTATGCAGAGGGAGACTCAAAGAACCGAGCAGAAGCGCGATAACAAGAAAGAGGAGGCGGGCAGATTGATCGTTAAATTGCAAGAAGCGAGTTCAAGGGTCGAAGATGTACGAAACAGCGCGATGCAAGTGGAGGAGGTCGCCAGGTTGGAGGAGAAAGTGTCCACTTTGGAGGCAGATTTGAATATTACGAAAGAATTGAGCGATCGGTGGCATCGATTAGCCGAGGAGAGGCTCAATCACATGGATCGTATGAGGGAGAGGTAGGTTTCTGATTACAGAAGATGATTTACCCAAACGAGGAAGAATCTCCTGTCCAGATTACTGAATCCGAAATGTGTTTTATCAGATTGGAGGAACAACACAAAAGTGAATTGGAAAGTTATCGCGGCGAATGCGCGAAATGGCAAACAGAGGCGGAAATGTTGCGCACACAATTGTCCGAGAATCGAATGTTGGTTACGAAAGGAAACATGTCGTTGATGAAAGAGTTACAGGAGAAGGATGACAAGATTCATCAGCTCACGTTGGCTTACCAGCAGCTACAGGTATCGGTCGCGAAAATCGTCTAACCATTTTTGTAGACACGGTTTAAACGCGAATCTTTCATTGTTTTGGGGCGAAGAACGAGGTTGAGTTATTGCAGTCCACGAATCGGTCGCGAAACGCGATAACTCAGGGCGAAACCGAAATTACGAGTCGTGATCATTCGCAGCATGTAGATAGTGTCAGGAAGCAACTGCAATCGTTGTTGGAGAAGGAGAAGATGTATAAGAACGAGATAACTGAGTTGAAGCAACAAATTAGTCGCAGGTATTTTAGTAGGAAAATATTAATAATCGAAGTACCATAACTTTTTTAATGATTTCTGTTAAGATTAATTTTGAGATGTATAAAAATATAAAATATACCCCAAAAATTCCTCTTTCCCCTTTACTATTCTATCTAATCGCGATAGATACATGGCTGTAAAATCGCAAGAGAAAAGAGCATCGCAACGTGAGACTCAACTCGAACGTAAAGTAAAATCTCTCGAAGAGGAGTTAGAAAAAGCCCGAGCACAATTGGATAGAGAATATTTAGCACACGAAGCCAAAAGGCTTAAGGTACATAAACGCGTTTCTAGTGTCCATCCATAAACTCCTTCATGATAATTATTAGTAAATCGCGCAGACAGCGGAAGAACTCGCGTTATGGGAGAAACAAAAGAAGTGGCAACAGACGGCAGAAAGATTGAAGGAGAAGCTGAAAGAGAAAACGGAGGAGTACACGAAGTTGCTGGCCAGCCACGAAAAACTTCGCTCCGTCGTTTCGTGCATGGAAAGAGAGAAATGGTACTTGAAGAGCAAATTAAAGTTGGAGAACACAATGGCTGGGAGCTTGTCAGCCAGGCCTGTACCGCAGCAGAACGTGATGGAGGAACTTCAGAAAGAGTGCCAGATCCTACGCGAACGGATCAAAGAGTTGTCCGATCGATTAGAGAACGAGGACACTGAGAAGCTTCTACTTAAGGTCGAGGAGCAAAAGAGACGAATCGCTGCTTTAGAAATCGTTTCTCAGGTTCGTCTCTTGATTTGCTTTGCTGCGTAGCTCGTTTGATTGCTTCTTACATTTACGGGCGATTTTTAGGGTAACAGCTACGTTGTTAGTCAGCTAGAGAAATTAGAAATGACCAAAGATATTTTAGAGAAAATGAATTTAACGCTGGAAGCCGAGAACTTCGAGCTCCGACTCGAATTGGAAAAGGCGAATGGTGACGCACCTAGGTTACGAGAGAAGGTTGAACATTTAGAAAAGTACGTCTTTTTGTAAGAGGTGAAATACAAATAATGATGTTCAATGGTTGTTTGTCATTTATTATTTTACGTACAGATACATAAAAATATTAAAAGAAGAAAAGTTGTCTGATTCCTCGCCGAGGTCATCGGACAAAGAGCCTCGCGATAACGGTTCAAAAAAGACTGCCATGGAAATGGAGAAAACAATTTTCACATTGAAAAGAATTATCGAAAAGCTTCAGGTGGAGAACAAGCGTCTTAAACTTGACTCTAAAAAGAGCTTCGGGCGTCAGGCACGTTATAATTAAGCTCTTCGATTTGCTAATTCTTTAACTAACTTTCACTAATGGTATCTTATCAATTTCACGCGTAGGGTGTACTGTCAGTTAGAGAAAACGATAGCGCGTTGAAAAGACAGTACGAGGACGCTCAGAAGCGAATCGTGGCGTTAGAAACCGATTTGCAATTAGCCGAGCAACGGGTAACCGCGTTAGAAAAGGTCCACAAGGAGGACGATAACGCGGAGATAAAGGTTTTGAGGGAGCAATTGAGCCACAAGTCCGAACTCCTGGACAAAGTGAAACATTTATTATCGAGAGCAGCCGTAAACGAGAAAAGTCTTCGACAACGTGTAAATATATTTTTTAAGAGGAATACAATTATGCGATTGGACAGTACATAATACGACGACGCTTAAATAAATTTTCAGGTACAACAACTAGAGTTCAAGCAGACATTGTCTACGATTCCGGAATGCCAGGTGACGTCCCCCAGCCCGGAGTAAACATCGTTCGGTGAGTACAATAATTGTTATAACGATACGCTTCATGGTAAAATAATTTGGCATCCTTCGCTTTGGGTTTTTTTATATACTCGAAGCTTGTTTACAATGTTTTAATATTTTCTTCGAATGTCGGTCGCACTATTATTAAGTATTCTTCACATGACTTATCACTATAACATCGATAATGACTTACGACTAAGCGGACTACATGCGTAATACTCATAAATACGAGATCAAATCGTTTCATTAGTCACAAAATATAAATATATCCCTGAGACCAAAGATCGGTTGTTAAAGGAAAAAATATACGAAAAATACTCCGTACTCTACTACGTTTGTACATAAATTACGCGAGCGATCTATCATCGAGTTTTTCTTCGTCAATTTGTTTTGGCACGTTTCTCGTATACCTGGCGCGAATAAATATTAAATAGGGAGGAACTCTGTCGATTCGGATCTAATACTCGTTTTCGAGGGCCTGGAGGAACGGTTGAATAGAACCCTCATCCTCGCAGTCCGGGATGAGCTTTCCTTTGTACTTAACGCAGGAGTCGGCGCACTTCTGGCCTAAGAAATAGGGCCCGAACATTTTCTTGCACTGGGCACAGTTTCTGATACAAACCCCTGAAAATTTAGTTAGGGACAAAGTTAATATCGATATTATTAGAACAATCGGTGATTAAATAAAATTAACTTACCAATGGCTCGATCAAAGGGAGCGCTCCCTGCGACGAACATGACAACCATAACATAGGCCACGAAGAGCACCAATAACATACGGCTTGATTTATTCATGGCTGAAACGAGTATGAAAAAACATTGATTTATTCCATGCAATCGTCGTATTACGTTCGCGGTTAGATATAAAAATTCTACTGTTGATTTTCTGCCTCAACACAACAAGTTTCACTTGGAGAAATGATATAAGCGTTACGTTATTAATTATGACGCGAGAGAAAACAAGAAATAAACAGGATCTCGATAAAAACAAGATAGCTATGCTGGATATCATACAATTCATCAGTTCTCTTACTCGCGCGGGGGATTAATAATCAAGAAAATGGAAAAAGGAATTGGAATCCAATAGAACGTCAGTCTTGGTGAAGGTAGAGGTAACAGGATGCAGGCATGGAAATACCCTAACTAGCCTCTGGCGTCAGGATGCAATAGTTCAAAGCCTCTATACACCGTATCCACTTTCCTATTAATTACCGGTCTCGATAACGAAGATTGGAAAGGAGACGGCGAACGACGTTCATGAACTTTCGGGTTACCTTGGAGTCAACAATTCACCAACAATATTCCTCGACGCGTAGTACTTTACCGCGACTTCATTGATCTCCGATGCACAACTATTGATGAAACAATGGAATCTAGAAAACTGATCAAAGCCGATCTCCTACGATCGTTAAATATGAGGGAATCGCGGGTGTTTCCATAAACTCGAATCATCTTTCCCGTTTCGCGCGCTGACGTTTCGTCGCCCTCGGGCGATCCGCTACGTCGTCGTCGTCGGTGGTCACCATTTTTTTCCCGGCCCGTTTTTTCTTTCGTTATTCATACCGTCATTTATAACCGGAATCTCGCGCTTCCGCGTTCGCCTTAACGGTCGCATTGTGAACGCGTAAATATAATAAATATGGATGGTAGGTGTCTCGTTTATCTGACCACGCGTCGGCGCCGTCCCTTTCTCCCGTCTCTCTCAAGGAGGCACGCGAAGATTCAAGACCAAGGATCGTGGAAACGCGGATCAATTGACTGCGGATGTGTCTCGGGTTCGGTGAACACCGATTGGACCGGGATCGGCTGGTCGGGTAGAGGACGGCCACGTGACCGGCACGAAAAGCGTTTTCTCTCTATGTATCGTACACGTATTTACCTGGTTGCTGCCGCTTGGATCGAGCCGAGGCTGCTGGAAATGATAAAACCAGACGAATGACACTGAGCACTGTACGATGACGGCCTTATATATCCGTTGAGGCCAGATTCATCCCTCGGTCGAGGGAAACCCCGCTGCCTATCTTACCTTAATTCGATTTCTTCGATTTCCTGCACTCTCTCAGAATTCCGCTCGGGAATCGCGCGGAAATTTCGATCGATCCACAGACAGACGGCTACCAGATTGGTTAAAGAGGACTTATCTAGTCTCTCTCAGAAACCAGACGCATTCAATACTTAAATATCAAACTTCTGTCAACATCCATTTTATTATAACATTTCATCGTACAACAGCTGAGTTCAATTTATAGACTAGTTCTTAAGATTAATTTAATGTTTCCATCTATATGAATCGCTACTTCCTCCTTTCTTGCGCCTCCATGTCGGCTCTCCTGCTCGGGGATTTATATTCTAAGGACCAGAGGTTTCTATAGTTCGCGGGCATGTCTCCGGCTCCGATCTTTCCGTCGGTGCCCTCGCCCGGACGCGAAACGCGGCTTTTCTTGTTCAAGACCGCGGACAATGCTTTGTACACGTCGCCTTTGCTCTCGGCGTTCTTCCTCTTCCTCCGATCTCGTTCGACGTCCTTTAGATTTCTAATAACGTCGCCCGTGAAATATCGCGACCGAAATTCGTTTCCGAACGGGCCATCGCCCTTTCTTTTCGAGACGATTCTCAGAAAATCCTCGTCACTGTCCTCCTCCTCCTCCTCGTAATCTTCGTTTTCTGGGTGTAATTTATCTACCGCGAACACGTCAGTGAAATCGGTGGATCGATGATATTTTGGTAGATCATCGAAAGTATCCTGCGCCTTCGTTCGTTCTCTGAACGCATTGTCACTTTCGGGCTCGTTAAAGCCGGCTGAAACTCGTTTCCCGTTCTTTCCGTACTTGGTCCGCGTCTCCTTTTCGAGCGGCTTCAACTTTTTCATTATCGGATCGTCCTTAAGAAATTCGTCTAGATCGAACGGCTTCCTGTACTCGTTTATGTCGAATATTATGGGACCTGACTCGACTCTAGAATCTCCGTCTGTTTCCTCGGAATCTTCCTCGTTTTTTACCTGCGAATCTTCTCTCGACTCTTCAAGGTCGGAATTATTTAATTTGCTCGACATTTCGCTATTTTCAAGTTCGCCGCGCGTCGATGGTTTAGACTCCACGTTTGTATTCGATTTATTTCGCGATTTTTCGTCGTCCGAAGATTTTGATTCTTTCGAATCTGTCGGATCGACGAATTCTACGTCACCTTGCGTTTTCTTTTTGCTCGCCTCGCGATCGCGCTCGTCCAAACTCTCCTCTCTAATGTCAGAATAATCCGGCACCTCGACGTATGGGATTTTGTTCGGATCATAATCTGAAATATCCGAGGACGTCGTGTTCTCGACATTTTTCTGATGATCCTGTATATTAATGTAGCTTTCGTTCCCGCGTCGCTGAACCGAGCTCTGCACTTTATCCTTGCTTTCATCGAGATTCGTCGACCCTTTCCGGGTGTCGCCGCTCGTACTTCCGGTATCATCGCATTTCGGGAAAACAGGCTTATAATTATGTTTCCCGGATTTTTTTAACGGGATTTTCGAATTAACAGGATTGTTTGTAGTAAAATTCAGGCTCGTGCCTTCGGCGCGGAGCGTCGCGTTTAATTGGCTTAGCTGTTCTTCGTAAGTGAGTTTCGGGTGACGATAGAATTTCCGTCCCCCGAAGGGTGCGTAATTCGATTTTTTCTCCACCGACCGCTTCTCGCGTTTCCGGTGATTATCCAATGCCTGAAGTTTCGAATCCTGTTTCAGGATTTCACTGTCAAAGTTTTTTAACAATTTTTTGCGTAGTATTCTTTTCTTAACCGATGATACATCCTTTTTCTGTTCCTTTTTATTCTTTGCTTTCGCCGGGACGAATTCGGGATTCCCGTTCGCAGCAGCGTTCTGAAAATTTCGAGCCACGGTTACCCTAACTCTCGACTCCTTTAAGATAGCATCGACGCGAAAGGTACACGTGCGGCATTAAGGGAAACGTTTCGCGGCGCGAGATTCATAGGCAATTTTCAGTGAACATTGTGGCTTCGATTCGGCGCGGAAGAAACGTACCGCGCGCGTCTGTGCGGCGGCAGCCGCGGCTTTTAACTACCTTGTAAATCATTCCCGCGGACGCCGGTAGTAAATTCAACGTGCCCGCGGCGTAACTCGCGGTGAAATATTTACCGCGGCGCCGAGACAACGCCGAACCCCGCGGAGGCATCGGGCCGTTTTTCTTTCCCGTCCCTGTTCGAATCACTCGGTCATCGGATCGCGGAATGAAATGAGACAAGGAGAATTCAGAAAACTGACGAAGGTTCCATAAATGGCACTCTCGTTAATGTGACTTTATTCGTTCACGAATAACTTATATACAAAATACAAATTACAAACTGAGATACTGCGTGGCTCAGACGACGCCGTGTCCTCTTTTCTGTCCTGTCGCGTGCAGTCTCTCCCTGTGATCGTCGAGCACGCTCCCTGAGCCATCGTGCACGCGTGTATGTACATGGTAATGGAATGGTACAATAATACTCGAAGCGAACTATATATATATATTAAATGCTGTTTCACATCGTGTACGCCTTGCTCGTGTGTAGAGAATAAAATTAACAAGAGATAATATAATAAATGGGTAGGGGGGGTGCGGTACGCCTACAACGACGATAGAAAAACTTGCAATAAACACGTGAGAGAGGTCACGCGGATATAAATTACTACGTGGGTCGATGCTTTATTGAAAAGGACGTTTTACCTCAGTGACAAAATGATTGTCGATGTACAGAGTTGGTCATATCACCTGTGCGCGTTTCTGTCGTAATTAGGGAAAGAGAGTGAAGATGAATTTTGAGTAGAATCGATAAGTGTTAGGGATCCCTCGTGCATCTCCGTCCGTGTTACTTTCTGAACTCCAGAAACGAAGCGATGCCGTTAATGCTCTCAAAGAAGAGCCGCAAAACCTGCTCCCTGTTGTACTGGTTCCGCGCCTTTCCCGGTCTCGGCGGCCGCCTCGGTACATCAAGCAAGTGCTCCTCCACCAATCGCTATAGTACAATAGGTTTACATTTGTAGGGCTCGTGCATCGCACAATCCTTTCGTATTGCAGGATCTTGATTGCATTCACGAACGCGGTTTAGCTAAGGAACAAATTGTCTACTGTGCCTACTTGGATTTGAAAAATGTACATGTGGCGATCGAGGGGAGGACTAGACGATGAACATTGCTAGAAACGTGGTTGGTGCGATTTTACGGAGAGAACTCTCGCCTAAGTGCTATTATGTACATGATGCGTAAACTATAAAGAATAAATTAATAGCTCGAAGTAGAGGAAGCAACGATAGACGAGTTGGAATTTTGTATCCTAGGAGAGAGATAACTACCCATCACTATAATAAGATTAGAGTATTTGACAGGTATGCGGACTTAACTTCGCGTAGTCTACTTTTCTATTATTAGGTAACTGAGGCCAGCGACGCTGGGCAAAAGACTTGCCTCGGTTCCACAGGTCGTCTCTGACCCGTACGATTCGTGTCACGGCTAAGTGCTCTGTCCAAAGCGATTATTAAAAAGCGCGGAGGTGGTGGTCGTATACGTGGAAACGCGTTACACAATTTCTACGTCTCGAGATCTCCCGCGCTACGATAATTATATAATTACTGGCAAGTACACGCGAAGCTTCTGCGATCGTTATTATAGACATCCTCCAAGTTCTCGGACACGATGCGTTTAACGAGACTTCGATTGAATCTCAACGTCACGGGACTTCTTAAAATTAACTTCATACATATGCATGCGTCTATGCACGTACGTATAAAAAAGAAATACGCAAGAGAGGCTACGGCGAGGCCGTAATTTATAGTTTCGTTCGAACGTATAAATTACAATTCTAGCTTGAATAAATTAAACGTCTCTACTGCGGGGCATTCGTCTAATTAATTAAGGCCGCTAGCGGTGTCTATTCGGATGCTAGGACTGTTATTACGTACACGTCTGCCTCCGTGTCCCTAAGCTGATCCAGAATGCAACGTGCAGACGCCTCTACGGCTCGCTGTGTACGTATATCTGTGTGTATTCTACATCGGTATATATGTATATATATATATATATATGTATATATATGTATATATACCGTGAATGTGTCTCGGTTAAACGGGGGAAGGGGGTTGGCTAAGGGGGTCGTGCTTCTTGGCTCGTGTCTGTTCTCGTTCGCTACGTGGTGGTGTTCGTCTACAGGCGGTAGGTCTCTATAACTTTTGTGTCTAGAAAACAGCCTCTTTACTTTCCGTAGGCTTGGTACTGGTCCTCTAGATTACTCACGTATTGCGCGTGATTCACGGCTGGGAATTCCGCCCATTTGGTCAGATCCATGCCTGGCAATATGCCGCTTCTGCAGGGCACTCGTGGGTTTCTGCGAGGCGGACGATCAATCATATTATTTCGAAAGTTCTGTAATACGAAACTACAGGAATAATCAGAGATTAATTGTCTCTTACATTTCGTGATCGGGTAACACCATCGGGTATATCTGTATCGTGTCGATCAGGTCTGTGTTGTCACAAATTACTCTGGCGAGTTTCACTTTCCGGATCTCATTCAATTGTTCTAAACATAAAAATCCCTTCGTTATTTCACATTCTCCGGAGTTCACGGGTTCTTGTGTTCGACTGCCGACNACCATCGGGTATATCTGTATCGTGTCGATCAGATCTGTGTTGTCACAAATCACTCTGGCGAGCTTCACTTTCCGGATCTCATTCAATTGTTCTAAACATAAAAATCCCTTCGTTATTTGACATTCTCCGGATTTCACGGGTTCTTGTGTTTGACTGCCGATTGATTGGTTTCTCACCGAGTGTGAAGGACGACGGCTGGTTCGGCAGTTCGTACCAAAATCGGTCACCACGACGCGAATAACTGAACTGCGTGGCGATCACACAGGCGAACGTTGGCCCGAGCATGCTACCCGGAAGCGGCCTCTCGGACACGCCGCCGGACCACAGATCCACGTCCGCTGGGTGTCTGTAAAATCATTCATTATTTCCGGGAATTCAAAGGCGATTTCTCGAAACGACGTTGTCACGCGTTTCGCAAATGATTCATAGCCCGGGCTAAAATTAGCGTTTTCAATTATTCATGAGCTCGTGTCACCTGTTTCGTTAAAATATCTGAACAGATTGTTCGGACCTTCTCTTATTTATGTCTACATTAATTTGGAATTTTCGTTGTCTATTTTACTTGGTGAGTTCATTCTGAGTACTGTACTCACTCGAAAATTGAACTGTAGCGTCTGATAGTATCGTTTGGCATGGATCCAAACAGTTCGTCGAATGTGTCCGCCCAGGGTAGTCCGCAGAATTTTCTGTAGATTAAATTGAGATATTGATAAGCTCGCTTCTACTATTTTCACTCAGTATTACTTCCAACTGTATGAATTTTTCAAGAGAACCAACCTGAATTCCATGTAACTTGGAATACCAAATTCGCGGCCTCGTTGCATGTTAAATGAAACCAGGTCCAAGCCAAATTTGGCTCCAGCCTTCTTGAACAAATGATTCGTCACCTGCAGAAAAAAACACATAAAGAAATTATGTTTCACTTATAAATTAGAAAAATTGTATTAGAAAAAATGGTACCTCTTGCGTGATAGAATCGTCCATAGCTTGGGCAACCTGGTTCATCAGTCCCATAACGTATTCGTCAAAAACGCCGGCACGATACAAGTCAAACGGTCTTCTAATCAAATCTGATAATCTCTTCGAAGCTTAAAAGGAATTAATTAAATTAGAACATTTTTCTCTTCGGTTTTCACAAGTTGAATTTTATTATCATTTACCAATGAATTTGTGAGCTTTGCTCCATCTCTCAACTGCCGTTGGTAGCAGGGAGTGTCCGAACCTGAAGGCTGCAGAAGCGAACGCGTCGATCACTGATGGACTTATGCTGCTATCATAGCCATCCCAGTATGTCTGCACAAGTTCATTATCTCATAAATTCTATTCTTGTCGAAATGCAGTGATTAGGACTTACATTCTTTTCGAGGATGAGTCCAAATTTCTCCATGACATCCTTGCCAAGCAGAATAGGTAAAAATTCGTTGTAGGTAATATGTTGAATCAATGCTATCACGATTCTTCTCGCTTCTTGATAGAGTGTTTCGTCATCCCAATGAGGATTGATCTGTATCAGTTGTTTCGCGATTCGATTATGTTCACGCGCCATCAAAGTGTGCATGCAAGTCAATACTAGTTGTTCATTCACTCTTATTTCACCTGCAGAGAAAAAGTAAGAATAGAGGAAACAAGTAGTTTAATTTTATAGTCAGTAAATATCGTAAAGATTAGGTTCTGTTTTTCAGTCCAGCTGGTTTATTGACTTCAATCGCGGAAACAAGTAGTATAATCGTAAAATTGACCAGGCATGAAAGTTAGAACTTCATAACATTCATTTTATATAATAGAAATTATTAAGTTTACGTAATAGACAATACAACGTTCTTAACACTATTTCGAGAGGGAAGGACGTAATAAAGTGGTCTCTTAAAAGGAATGCGATATGGTTTAACGCAACAATCGCGTAAGTGCATCGAACGCCAATTTTTCATCGATTATTACGGCAATTTCAGCCGTCGACCTTGAATCCGGGCCACTCCCTTTCTCGTTTAATCCACGCCAATAATAATCGTTCGATCGCATGACGACTATCGACTCGGCAACGCAGAATGCGACCGTTTCACACGAATTTCGACACCGGCCGTCATATTATAGATACCATGATACCCATTATCACCTTAGCCAGCGGCAACCCGTGGCCTCGTTCGCTTCCTAATTAATCACCCGTGCAATTTTGCAAGTCATCAATTTTTCTTATTATGTTTTTTCATAAAAATGGATATTCTCGTTCGTGAAAGTATTTGCTTTACTCGTTTTATAATATCAAGTATGAAAATTGAAGTATTAAAGGACATTATAAAAAATTATATAATGAAAAAATTGTATGTTATGATAAATTGTTGATAGAATCATTATTTCTGTAAAATCACGTTTCGTATGAAAGAATGTCTGAAAAAGTGTGTCAATCCGTAATCGCATTTCTTCAACTGCATTCTTACATGCTTTCCTGACATTTTTGTAATTTTTTATTCTTGATCTGAAATAACTAATCTCGGTTAATAGTGAGTTAATGTACCAACGCGTTCCGGTGGAATTGTTTTGTCTCGTGCATAAGATTGCCACGTAGCCAGGATAGCCGCGATTTTCTGACTGGCCGAGAGCAACGTGGGAAAACTATTTCTCAGGCTAGTGAACGCGCCGGGGGTTGCGATAAAATCGTACACGGTGACCAGTTTTATCTTCCCGTTGCTTTACAATGCCGCCGTTTCAATCCCAAGATGAGAATAGATTAGACCCTTTATTTGTACTTCTGATTGAGTCGTATGCATTGCCGTCGTCCAAATACAAATCGTAGACGATTTTTCAACACCGTTTCTTGTTCAATCGCGTGAATTACATCAGTCAAATCATAAAAATTCATGGAATCAAATCTTGCAATCTTTTGTAGGATAAATACAAGCAAATAAAAAATAGCTTTCCCATTTTTTTTTAAATTCTGTCTCGTATAGGAATTGTATTTAAATTAATACTTCGTGAATAGCATAATTCATCGTATTTAGAAAATTCGCAACTTTTTTTATTGAACATTTGATTGGATTTAAAAGACTCACCAGCCTCGAAGCAGTACATTGATCGATTTGGTCGCGTGCAACCCTCGTCCGGGATATCCAGTTTGAGCGGTAACAAATCCTTCAAGCCATACTCGGAGAACACCGGGTTCATGCGTAACAAGCCACCGTAACTAGTACGCAGCTTTCTGCAAATATAACCAAAATTATTCCATGATTATCCGAAATACGTAAAATGCAATAGAAGACACGTGGGTGTGAGAAGACTTGAGAATTGAATCGGTTCGTTCCAGGAGAACCCACGATCTCGATTGAGCAATCGTGGATCTCATAATGGGAATAGACCACAAAGTGCGAATAGCACATGTTAGAAAATACCTGTAGAAAAAATATGTTAGGAAATACGTTAGAAGGAACGTAAAGTTGATTTATTATCCTGGTTACGTGACGAGCCGACCTGTGCACCTATTGAGTCTACGAACTATAACTATCAGACGTTTGCTATAAAATTTTCTATTCTATTCAATCATTTGCTATCTATCATTATAACTCTTCAAATATATTTTATCTTCTGAATTAGAGTGAAGAAAACTGTGGAGATTTTCACATTCTTTGTGTAATTAATTATTTTATCAAAGCATGTGCAAAATCGTGCATATGAAAATGAACGAAATAGAAGAAGCGTTTACCTGGCGAAGGAATCCGTGATTCCGTAAACCGTATTCCCATCCAGTACTCCGGTCAAAAGGTTGAAGGGGATACGGGAACCGAGTCTGCATCCAGGTCGGACCGCGGGAAACGCGCGAACGAAGTCCAAGCATTTCACGTTGAACAGTCTGTAGAAGTAATCGTCTTCCGGTATCGGGATCTCGTTGCAGTAGGGATTCTTCAGGTGCGGTGGCCGATGGCAGCATTCCTCCGGGTCGTTTCGGTTCAGAGGGTCTGTAAAGGGAGAGTAATCGATCATGTGATACCGTGTTGCTCGCCGTCTTGATATAGTGTTAGCCAGGACTTAGGCGTAGATTAAATGACTAAACGATCAGCTTCGACGCTGCTTCTTCATGCGATTACGTAAGGTTTGCCCTTAAGTAGAAATAATGACAAAGCATCGGAATTTTAATAGTTCGCCATTATATAATAGAATACTGCAAATTTTTAGAAACTTGAAGCTATTAAAAAGTTGAATGACAAAATTTTTATTTCATCTCTGAAAAAATATGGAATGAATTTTGTATATCTTCTGGGAATATACTATTTTTTTTTATAAATGTATAAAATCTGAACTGTAGTCACAGCCATAAAATTTATTTAAGGTTCTATGAAGCCTTAAATAAAACAATGAAAAACCCTAGACAGATTTCGAGGTTGTTATAGTTATTAATTAGAATATTCAAAATTATATACAAAAATTGTCTGCCACTTAAAAATCCTCGACTAATTTCTACTTCTTAAACTTCTCCCAGAAATCTTACTCATAACATAACTCGTATTTTCTAATCCTGAGTTTGCTTTGTTCTCCATTCAATTGTCCATTGAAGAAAAATTTCAGTCCTGCAGGAAATAGAGGATCTCGTAATCTAATCTCAGATCTGATTCAATTCCTTTCATTTTCGAAGTAATCAAGAATCTAAATTATACTACTTTGTAATAAAACGCATTACAGAGTGAAACGCGTAGTAATAAATCATAAAAATCGTTGCCGGTAGATTTTATGCTTATGTATCCTCGGGGTTTATCGAAACGCGATCTCTGGTTTCGTAGCAGCCAATTAATTGGCCTGGAGCCCGGCGATCTCCCGCTAATTACCAGGTAGCTGCGGGACAGGCGCGCGTGGACGCGTGCGATTTTGGCGTGGATCGCGGACGGCTCGTGGAAACTTCACGAGCGGTCACATGATCGGCGGGCCCACCGCTTATCCAAGCACCGATCGGTCGCTTTCTCCAGCGGTTACCCTAGTTTCAATAGACTGTAAATATCCGACGTAGAAGGGCTTGGGAGTCGAACGTAACTCTGCTATATACGAACGTCCCGACGCGACACGCGGTGACGCAATTCGACCAATTGCGTAATTTGCTATTGACACGAAATTGGGTCTACTTTCTCCGTTTTTCTCCCGCGAATTCTCGGTCACCGAGGCCGCTGGCTCAACCCTTTGAAATCGCAACTGACGGCAATGAGAAACGACCACCGCTTATCCGACGCTTTGCCACTATTGCCGAACGCTGACTGTTCGGAGATCGAAAGATTATCGCACGTCAGGCGATCTAGAGGTTTTGCGTAACGCATGAGATCGATCTACCCTCCGTCGGAGCTATCAACAATTCTACGATATGGTCGCGCGAACAATTATCGGGTCTGGGATCGTACCTAGAGGCGTCGCGGTCAGCGTATAGTCGTGATCCATAAACTGTCCCCAGGCGATGACCATGACTGTGCCGGCGTGATCGTGATAACCCTCGTCAGGATGCATGGTGCGTGACACCACGCGTGATAATGGTAAATCACGCCCGGTCACCGATATCCTGGGCGCTGTTAAACCGTCCGCGAACCGTGGATTCATCAATCTAACGTGGCAGACGAAAATTTGTCATACCGGCGAATTGACAAATCGCGTTCGCCCCGGTTTTATTAATTATTATAAATCGTCGGTTTACCTCTGGAACGGCGCCAGCGCGGAGCCCCACGTGGGGTTCTGCAAGTTCGTGCATAACCCGTCGTTTCTTCTGTACTTGCCGGCACGGCACTCCACGTTGCTCAGAAACGCTGGACACACTTCGCTGATTAATGTCTTCGACGTGTCGATCAAGGGCAGACTTTTCTCGATCTCTTCAGGTGTCAATCCGTATCTGTGATAAATCAGTTGTTCTAGTCATTATCAAAGTCAGGTGTTGCGAATTTTTGAGATGATTTAACCCTTTGGGTACATTTCACGTCTGAGACACGTCATTTTAGTCTTATTTTGTTGTTATTAATTTATTTTTTGCAATTCTAATTACTTGAAGACATCTTAATACTATTTAATTAATAATAATTAGTAATACTATTAATAATATTTTAGAAATAAATAAATTCTTACGTAAAATGTACTGCTTTCACATAAGCAGCCAAAAATTATATCCGTTCTACATGCAAATATTTTCTCAAATAAATCCGTACCCAAGAGGTTAATGTTAAAAAAAAGTGATGAGACGAGGGAAATATTTAAAATTGAAATATATTGAAATACTAAAGGTGTTAGAAAAATCTGCAGTGTGATGATGAGGTTTTTTAATAGTGTGTATGAGAAATGAGTCGGTTACGTGTGAGCGAGGTTGACGGAGATATCCAAGAGGAGTTCGCCGACCGTGGCCAGATCCTCCGGCCGCCACATTTTGCTCTTGGGTTGCGCCACATCTGACAAAACGGTTCAGTTATGCAATTAACATTTGCCAGTGATCATTCGTTGTATTCCTCTACGTGTAACACTCACTGATGCGTTTCCTCGCCTCGATGTAGGCGCGATTCACGGCGTCGTAAGTGATGCACGTCTGCGATCCGGCGGACGGTGGGCTGAAAGATGGGGAAACGTGAAGTCGAACACGTGCCTCCGATAGGTAGGTAGTACTATCGCCGCGGTAGCGCAGCATCCTTTCTCTCCTCGCACCTCTCGCTCTCTACCGGCGTTCTTTACGATTTAATTACCTAACGTTTTAGCCTAGTTTCCAGCGAGAGTCAGGTATTTTGTATCAAGGTAACCCGAAACTAGCACCGTCGTCTACCGCGCGGACGCCTGTGAATTCGCATATCCTGTTTCCCGCCACGAAATATGACGGCATTGACGTGCCGCGGAGCAGGCTTTTATCTACGAAGGTTGCCCCGTCTCTCCCTGTCTTCGCACCGGGGCACGCCCTTCCCCGCGTTTTCTCTACTTGACGGATCGGTTTGACAGTCCGATCAGATTATTGTCAGAAGTATAAGAGGCAATAAAAAATGTTATTTATCTAGTCGTTTGATTGCATAATGAAAAATACATTTGTCAAAACAGAAGGAGAAATTTAATTTATTTGCGTCACTCGGAGAAGTGTAAAATTGACTTATGATGCAAAAGAGTTAAGGGGTTGGACAATTCTACAGAAAAAAAGTATATGCTTATTTTTTTCCCTCTAAAGTAGATTTACCCCTTAATATAATATAATATAATGCACCTTCTATTGACTCACTAATAACTTCGTTCGTGAGTAACTTTAAGTTTGGAAATGTAACTTCTAAACACTGTTTTGAAACTCGTTATCTCAGAACTGGGCTGTCAGAGTCGTTATTAAATAACGCGTGTCGAAAGTATTTGTGGGAATGCACCGGAGGGTCGTTCTGAATTTAATTGCGACATAGTGCATTCCCGTGCAATTTCCCGTTCTAATAACCAGCATATTGTCGCGTTTAATAAATCATGCGCACGCGTCAATTACCCTAAACTCGGCGGCAGAGCCGCATTAGAAGCATATTAGAAGATACAGCTAAATAATCATTGGGAAACATAGTTAGCTAAGTAGGTTAAAGCGTAATTCTTCCTCGTGCAATCACGCGGTCCGCATGTATAGGGAATCGTGTCAAAAACAATCCTTAACCACCCGGTTTGGCGCTGGCGTCGTAAAAGGAAAAGTCGCATTTAAAACGCGTTCCGTGGCTCAAACTACGTTTCGTATAATGCAGTGGAATCGGCCGAGAGCGATTTTAAATTGGGTAGAAAGTTGCGCCTCCAATTCTGATTTGTCATAAACATGCGTGCGTTACATAAAACCCCCTCGAACGATATCCAAGTCTCTTTCATTTAATCGCTCTGAATAGTCTTAATACATGAGGCATGAGATATACAAAACTATGGAAAAAACGTATAGGTGTGTCTAACAGGATAAATACATAAATTAGTACAACTATTTATCAGTATAATGTCGAATTGAAAACGATATTTGAAATTGTAGATCGAAATAATGATGATCATTAATACTAGCTATGACTACTAAGTATTACAAGTGATCGACCAAAACAAGGACAACAGATTAGAAGACATGTAAACAGACACGTGTTCGGATCTTCAAATGTAAGGGCAAAAAATACTTCCGAATTCCTTCATACGTTTAGTTCACGGTCAACGTTGCGACGGTCAAGTTGTATCGTTCGCGAGTTGACATAGTTTTCATTCATATAAAACGTGGTG
The DNA here is from genome assembly GCA_019453355.1 of Ceratina japonica. Lineage (NCBI taxonomy): Eukaryota > Metazoa > Arthropoda > Insecta > Hymenoptera > Apidae > Ceratina > Ceratina japonica. The sequence goes on along the minus strand of SMSR01009462.1, from coordinate 3,488 downwards.
TTCTTTTAGTATTTTTATGTGTGTGAATCGTTCATCGCGTAATTTTAAGTAGTGACAAATACGAACATTTTGAGTGTGCTTGACGACGTTTGAGCTGAATTCCAATCTTTGTTGCTGATTATATATACTGACTATGGTGAGTTGAAATCTCATACAACTATCAAAATAGGAATTGAAATAAATTGGTACAGCACAGCTTTTCATGTTTAAATAATAATTGATAAAGAATTTTAATAAATGTCGAATTAATAAAATAGGAATATATTATTATTGAGAAAGACGTTCTATTCAGATGATAGAAGTTTTTTATTTCGAGATGTACTGACATGAGAAATAGTGCAGTAATACATGAAGGGATCTGCTGTATCTTCGAGTATCTCCTCGCAAGGACAAACGGGAACAAGTCGCGTTCGTTTAGAATGCAAACTGAAAAGCTACACCACATTACTGGATATTCATTGTCGTAACGAAACTTGGAACACGATCTCTATATATTCGTTGCACAAGCTATAGATTTTCCATTTCATTCAGTATCAGCTGACACAGGGTATCGCTGTACAAGGCTGAATTGTAACGATAGCATCAGTAAACTAATTCACTCCTCACTTTCTTATACAACTTCTTTCACTTTACTCTCTGATCAATTATCTGTTATAATTGACAACGATTAATAGTCTGTGTATTCATCTGGCTTTTGGCGGCGCTTATGAATGGTGGGAATCGATGATATTTACAACACGTTTCTGTTACTTTTCCAAGTAAACATCAATTTCGATAAAGCGATAACGATTGTATTAGAAGCGGTTGATCGACGTAGCGTGAACGCGAAAATTCCTGAGAAAAATTCTCGCGTGGCCGGCTCGTTGTTCCGTAACGGGCGGTATCTTGCGAAAATATTAGTGCCGGCGCGAACGCAGTCGTCGGCTTTCACCCGAGGTTAGTAAGTGCAAGTGTAACGCACGGACAGCTATAGAGGGTCGCGCGTTTCCTATCGTCGCATTCTAAATCGCGAGCCGCCGGTACATATATCTCGTCCCGCGGGCGGTTTCTTTCGTCGTTGGACAAGCGCGCGGATTCCAGGCGAATGCAATGCTAACTCGCGCTGTTTACACGCGCAGTTATTGTAAACACGACGTACGATCGAACGCTCGTTTCGTGGGAACAATCGTGGGAATTGTCTCGCGGTTCCATTGTAAAAATTGTCGCCTACGAGAGACAGATTAAAAAAAGAAACTAGAATGTAGAGCGGGACTTCGATTGTCTATCAAATTACACGAGCGACGCGACGCGCAACTTTCTAATTATCCCGGCTAGGCTCGGCATCGAATTGGATTCGCGTCCGGATCGTTGCTTCCCTTTATCCCGGCCAGATCTGTCATGTTTTATTAGCGGCTGGACGCGAAAGGATCACGAGCACAGCCGTGACGGTTTTTTCGCGATTAGAGAAGATTTAATCGTGACTGCCGAGTCGACTCACGCTCGCCCCTTCGCTCGCGTTAACGCGCGGCAACACGGTCCATGCATAAGCCCCACGGACAGCAGACGGAGGCACGCGTAGGCAGCTGAAATCTCGTAATTGCGGGGAAACCGTGCAATCGTATTATGCATCGTTATGGCTGACAGAATCCAGCGCCGTGTCGTGGATCTTCGACTGGCTACGGGATTAATAAATCGATTTCGTGTTAGCCGAAGTAATAACGACTCGCGAACGATTTGTATATTTCCACGTCGGTGAACGATCTCAGCCACGGTAGCCTCTTCCTCGCGATTTTTTTTCCCTTTCATAAATTCCTGTTTATTCTAGTCTATCGACACTTTTTTCGGAGACGATATTAAATGTATTTGACGTTTTTATAGGATTTTTCTTGAGATTTGTGAGACAGATTTCATCTGTCTTGGTATAAAACAAATGAATATGTTGAAATTTTATCGGGGATAAAAAAGCGTGTCGTAAATCAGGTTGTTAGTGATCGGGCTTTGTATTGTAATCGGAGACAGTAGCTCGGGAGCTGATCGGCGAGACCTGTCTCCTTGTTATCGCTTCCTTATTAATAATTCATCAGCCAGGAGTCATTGCATTTCTATCGACTCCATAATTGTCACGGATGAAGCTGTCTTCTTTACATGTATTAATTCTTAGAACTCAGTAATACTGAAACTAGAGCATAGTTGCTCTTCCCTTATTTATCTATCATCGCGTGGGATCGTTCGAGTAATCCAGGGGTGGCTGACTGTATGTTGTTTTATGTAAATACGATCGACTATTTTCTTTTTTAAGAATGTGTCGCGATCTATTTCCTATAATCTTGACATTTAACGCATTGTGTCTCATGAACTCGTAAATGGCAATTAAATAAAAAATCGAGCGATTTCCCGTTTCAAGGTTCTGTAATTATACTCTCGCAGTCCTCAATTGATAAAAATAAAGTAAGATCAGGTTCACCGTGACGTATAACGGTTTTCTCTCGCTGCATATTTCCAACCAGGAAGGACTTTTGTTACGCGATGATAAAGCGTTATCACCCGGTGTGAAAGTGAATTGCGGAAACACCGTATTTCAATTTTGTTATTTCCCAGCTTTCTGTCATGTAACAGTTCGTAAAGATCAGTTGAAGAATTCATACTTAAATTCTTGGTCATTTTGTAATTTTCTAATTTACTCGGTTTTCTCTATGCATTTCAATATTCTATTAGATTGGCAACTAAGTGATTGCAGATTTTAAAGAAGGAGGAAAATTAAAAAATCTCCAAACATGTAGTTGCCAATCTAATATACAAAAAGAATATTCATTGTTATCCCTAATGCTATAATTCATATAAAAAATTATATGAAACAATTCAGATTATTGTTGCCAACACGATTTATCTCTAAAATTAATTCTTTAATTGGTTAATGGTCTAGAATTTAATAATACAAGGCCAAAGGTTGAGAGGAAAGGCCAGATGTGAAAGTCCTGGGATCGTTCCTGGTCAGACTTTCCTCCTTTCTCCGGACCTCAAAAATAATGTGTAAGTCTTTGGGTACTACAGAATCGCCCCGAAGCCACGTATAATATTCCGCCTCACGTGTTTTAAGCGCAACGCGGCGCGGATCGGGGTGAAAGATAATACTTCTCTAAACAATTGTTTGCGCCGATCATTAATTTCACATCGATTGCTGAGTCGTAATTAAGATAGCCATCGGTAAAGGAACGTGTGATAATTGCGATATTGCAGTGTATTCAAAGATTCGCCGCGGGCTCACTGCATTCTAGTTTACGATTCAATGCAAATTTAATTGGGTTTGATATGTATCTAATATTTGATTTTTTACTCGATTGCTTTCTGCGATCATCCGATAATGGTGGAAAGTTTAAAGCTATTTGATTTCGTCTAAGTTGAGGATCTTCTACATATATTTAGTGTCAAAAGTAATGAGACCATTAAGAGCATATAGATTGTTGAATTATTTTTACAAAATATTTAATCAAGTCAACGAATGAAAAATT